>WWET01000667.1:403085-421800 GCA_011038615.1 Limnodynastes dumerilii | reverse complement strand
GTAAACTAAACAAACAGTGCCTGGACCGTTGCATCCAGGCTCTGTGTATGTGTTGCTATGGCAACACATACACAGTGCCCGGACCGCTGCGTCCAGGCACTGTGTATGTATTTCCCACACATTCACNATTTGTATTGTATTCTTGATGTTGTGACCCTGTTTACTGTTACCCCTGTTTAGTGGATCCTTGCATCTTGTTGTGTTCCCTGTTTGTGTTTGCGTTTGCTGTTGGCTTTATTTTTACACCCAGCTTACTGTTGCTTATGTGTTATATTATTTGATTTGTATTCTTGATGTTGTGACCCTGTTTACTGTTACCCCTGTTTAGTGGATCCTTGCATCTTGTTGTGTTCCCTGTTTGTGTTTGCGTTTGCTGTTGGCTTTATTTTTACACCCAGCTTACTGTTGCTTAATATCTGTGTTATATATGTATTATAGTAAAAACTTCTATCTGTTATTTTGTGCATTGTTGTTTGTGTTGTTGTTTGAGCTCTGCTTTCCTTTTTACACACCAGGGGCTGCCTTCTAAGGGTGACCTGCTGTTGGTTGCCTGCTGCAAAAGCCTATCCCTACCATCAGGGGCTTTAGTGAAGACCAAGTCCTAGTTAAACTCCACGCCCTGGGAGCAGCCACATAACATCCTTCTTAGTTTTTAGGGTAAATGCTTATCAATGTATGGGCAGTTCAGAACTGCAAGGGATGATACTGACTTACCATAACTATGAAATGAACAAAAATGGTAATCTTGATAGTTGCATATATTTGGGTTACTTCTTTTTTTACTTGATATACAAATAAGTGTTTGCTGATCTAACAAGCAAATGCATGTGATTCAAGCAGAAACAATGGAGACACATGGGGCCTGATCCAGAGTAACGCTGTTGTGCTGAGCATACTAACGCTCAGCGTAACAGCGTTACACACCCCCGACACTCCCCCTGCTAGATCGTAATTACACTGGGTTATGCTGGCTGAAGGCTACCCTAAGTTCAGCCGATGTAATCCAGTGTAACTACGCTGGGACGGCGGCATTAGTACGCTAACGCCGCCCTGCCAGCCTCATTACCCTCCCTCCCCCGCCTACCTGCACTAACCTCAGCATAGTAACGCTGGGGGACGCCCCCTCCAGCGTTACTACGCTGAAGCTACGGAAGCCCGATCCACGATCGGGCGGTTCCGTAGCAACGCCGGCCAACATCTGCCCGGCGCATGCGCAGATCAGCTTTTAAGACAATCTTACGCTGCTGGCTGGCGTTTTAACGGTAGCTGATTTGACAGGAACTATGACTAACAGGTTCACCCTTCTCCTCTGACTTTACCTAATCTATACTGTTATTTACTTCTATCCTATAACAGAGTCACATAAGAAAAGGCTAACATTAAACTTGATAGAAAAGCAAAACAAACAAGGGGCCTGATCCAGAACTACGCCTCAGAGCAAATTTACACGTGGCAGAGACGTAAAATCGCTGTTTTGTACGCACTGCTCATGCGCACCATAGAATATACGCACATTAACGTAGCGTAATTGAGAACGTATGGGCCTTTCACATATGTGTCACGTAAATACTTACGTGTGGGTGTGCCAATTTTACGTTTCAACAAAATACGTGCGAAATACGTGAAGTAGGCGGGGGGTTGTATTTAAAGTGTACAGTATGGGCGTGCTTAGCTGCGTAAATTCGCCTAGCCCATACGTACGTGTGCGTATGACTGCGGTTACATTGGAAAAAGTTAAGGTAGGGTTTGGAAAGCGTATCTTAATAAAATACGTCCGTGCAAGGGGTGTGCCGAGGGGAGTGTAACGAATTTACGCGCACAAAAATACGCTAAGCGAATAAACGTACGGCAAACGTAGTTCTGGATCTACCCCAAGGTGTTTGATGTGAGCCTTTTATTAAAAATTTCTGGAATTGTTATATCTCACTCTTCAATAAAACTTCTTGTGTCTTGGCATTTCCACATTAAAAACAAATTAATTTCTTCTAGTTGTAATATTGGTAAAACTGAAGTAACATAATTCCATTTTAAATAAGGAGGTAATGTTTTTCATTCCATCAGTCAAAACTCTAGAAGGCCTAAATGGATTTTATGTATTTTGTTTCTAAAGTATGAATGTTTATCATTAGACTCATTGGATTGAATATTCTACCTTCAAGCTGAAAGTGACTTTACACATATTTTTGCAGTATGCCCATTTTATTTATTAATAAGGCAATATCTATTCACACAAATGTACTAATATAAAAGCACAATTCTTTCCCTGATTACCTGAAGAAAATGTGCTGAATTCCTTTTGATGATTTTGCTTTCTGACCTTATGAGTAAAAATGTTATCTTTATCTTAACATCAGGTCAAAATAACCTGATGTTAAGATAAGCGTAACATCTATGCACTCCCCGGCGTCCATAACTTAGGAACGTCCCCTCATCTGTAACTACGCTGCAGTTATGGACGCCTGATCCACATTAAAGAAAAACTCTAATTACGCCGGGCAACATCTGCCTGGCTCATGTGCAGATCGACTAAACGACTAAACTTACGCATACGCCAGCGGACATAGGTCTGGATCAGGCCCGATGAAACTATTTTCTAAAAGTCTGACTATTTGAGGAACATGATCTTAATATTTTTGATGTGTTAATTTCATAGATATGTCAGGGGATTGTTTTTATTGAAAACAGAGCTAATGGTTTTATTTAATTGTGTTTGCATGAATGTATGTGGGGTCATTATCTTGTCATGAATTTGTAATGAAATGTTTTAAATGCGGGTTACATTCCCTGTATAAACAATTATATAAATGAAGGCTCAACTATTTCAAAATAAATAAAATAGACTTTTGCTAGTACAGAGCCCAGTCTGACAGTGTGAGAGTTTTACTTAAGATGACCATACACTAGAGCGATTTTCTGCCCAATCACCTAATTATGGGGTGATGGGGCAAATAATCGCTGTAGTTAATGGCCAAGATCAATTTTTCAAACATGAAAAAAATGCACCAGAAACGCTCTGTACGATTATTTGATCTTTCAACATGTTTGATTTAAACCGATATTTTAAGGGAGCCAATCAGCAAACTGAATGGCTCACTATTCTTCAAAGCTGCTGCTGTATATCTATGTACAAAGCTGCTCTGACAGCTGTGAAGGTATACTTAAAAGCTGTCAGAGCAGCATAGTATATATATATACAGCAGTGGTTATTGCAGGAGTAGTACAGACAAGAATCAGCTGAAGCCGCGCTTCACACAGTGTGGTTTCGGCTGAACCCTGTCTGTACTACTCCTTGCAATAACCGCTGCTGTATATCTATGTACTGTGCTGCTCTCACAGCTTAGTACTAGCCCTGCCCCCCCACCTCGTTCTGCTAGGATTATCAGTCCCAGCGGAAGAGGTGTATGGTGCCAATAACAGGACATTTCCCTAGCGGCAAATCTTCCTGTTTATCGGCCCACCCCCTGCTGGGACCGATATTCGTCCTAGTGTGTGCCCAGCTTAAGTAACTAATTTGATTCAATTCCTGTAGACACGATATTCAAGATAACTGCTTCCATTAAGGTATTACTGTGCCTATGCAAAAAATCTTCTGTAATTATGCATTCATAAATCACAGGTAATTGTGTATTTTTTTTTTTTATTGTTATCTAACAAATCTACTTGCCTACTGTTTTATAAGTCACTATCGTAGGAGAGGTTTAAAAAGGTCACACGACATAATTCCATGTCAAAATCCATGTCTGACACTTATTCAATGCAATCGGCGTAGTGAGAAACAAGTCTAAAGGTGCTACTTGTGCTAACTTTCTCATTCTAATGGAATATTGTTGGGTGAGTGACTATCCAACCCTCTGAGTTTCAGCCAAAATGTAACAATCATTATTAATATAGCACCTTTCTCCCCAGTAGGAATATAAGCCATAACATTTTTGCAAAGATTCAACTATCTTGGGTATGTTCAATTATATTTCTAAGTATTCATTCAGAGCTGTTCCTGTCGCAAGCAAAATCACTGTTTCATTAACACAATGGAGTGATTAGCTTCATCAAAGAGTGGAGAAAATATAAATCCCTTATTCATGTTGTCCATTATGTAGAATTTATGAGTTTCTGCAGCTTCCATAAATGTTCCAGAATTATAGTGGTAGTTGCATATAATTGGGTTACTTCCTTTTTTGACTTGATGCAAAATAAAGGGTCAATGTTTGCTGATCTAACATTCAAATGCATGTGATATTTATATATATATTACTCTCTGTATCCTGCTATTGCTTAGTTTTAATTCCTGTCTGCCTATTTGTAGCATTTTCTGTGGTCATTTCCCACACCTAAGATTTGTCCATGCACCGCTTCTGCTTCTAACTTCCCCATAATATTGTTGACACATAAGATCTTTAAGAGCAGTGTAACGATTAGAAGGAAACTCCCTTCAGAAGTACCTGGGAATTCCAACATAGACTACTCTCCTAGCTACCACCCTTGTTTACAGAGTAGGCACCGCCGCTCTGTTTGTTTCTAAGCCTTGAGGAGGATTCCTTGCTGTGCTCAGTGTGATATGAGTATGTCTAAGAAACTGGCTTTGATTGGTGGTTCAAGCTTTATTAGGCTGTCTCTTTGACCCACGTGTGCTGGATGTAATCAGTACCTGACCTGCTTGCTAGATGTACTGCTTACTGGTGGTTTTTAACTGTGGAATCTTTAATCAGCTAAACTGACACCTGTTTTGACCTCCACCTGCTTCTCCTTCTGAGTTTCTGAACTGTGTTCGTTTTTATGCTTTTCTGACTGCACATTGTTCCAGACCTAACTTTGGCCTATCTGCATATTACGCCATATTGCTGCATAAGCCTAATAATTCCAGTGCCATCTTCCTATCATTTAGTTGTTAGATAGTTTGATGTTGAGGTTTTAAGTCCTGGGACAACCAAGTACCTATAAATGCTGTTATCCTTGGGATTAGGGACTATTATAGGTGAACAGCTCTGCAAATTCAATTTTCCTAACATGTGCAAGTGGTGGTAGGGAAATATAAGTAGGAGTGGATAAAAGACATAAGATTCCAGGTAAAGTTTCCATTGATTAAGTTTAGAGTTTAAAGCAGGGGTGGCCAAGCTCAGGCCTCGTGAGCTACCAACGGTCCATGTTTTCCAGGTCTCCTTGTTGGAGCACAGGTGTGTTCATTACTAACTGACACATTCAAAAAAAATCTACAGTTGGTAGTGATTATCTCACCTCTGACTATCTGAGGAGACCTGGAAAACATGAACCATTGGTAGCTCACGAGGCCCGAGCATGGCCACCCCTGGTTTAAAGGAATTAAATTGACAGATATTTGGCTTTAGTGTTTCAAACCTGAACCATTTCTATAAAGTATATAATAGCAGGATGTAAAAAGAGTACCAGATTGGTAGAAAAAAATGAATGTATGGGAATGTTCTTCAAAGGCCGGATGTGTCATATTAATTCACATTATCACTGTGTTTTTTTTTTTGCTGGAATGGCTCAAGCATGTCACCATAATAATGGTGGTAAAGTTGGTCAATTTATAAATATATTTTAGTGCACTTGTTATTATGCATTTGATTATTTTATCCTACAACTGGTCTATAATACTTTGTTTTGCATTATATTTTGAAATAAATGTCCTTTCATAACTATCAAACTTTTGTGTTTATAGTTTTGTGGGACAAATAGAGCCTCTGTCTAAATAAACTCTTTTAAAACTTATTTCATGATGCAATATCAATAAATGATATACATAATTCTGTGCAACTATGAAAGACATTACAAACCAAATTTACATATAGATGTCGATTTATGATGTAAATTAGACAGATACAAATATGGGAAATTTCAGGATGATTTATATTACCTGGAAAAAATGAATTAGTAGAGTAAGGTGGACAGGAGTAGAATCAGCAAACCCAGACACCGAGCCAGGGAAGGGTGCTCTGAGGATAACATGCTCCACACTTGCTGTTTGGTAAGTGACTTTTTTATTAGAGCCTTGTGAGTAGGGTTTTTTTAGTAATGCACTTTATGAAGATAGATACATTCCCTTGGTGGATTTTAGATAGACCAGATTATATAAAAAAAAAACAATAAATGAGAATATATGCATAATACCAGCAGATGCTGTTTGGTTGTTATGTTCTTAAGTTGATAATTAGATGATATTATTTTAAACAAACTTTAAAAACTAAGGACCGGCTCCAGACCCCCGCACACTTTAATGTCACTCCCCTCTCTGGCGTGGATACGCTGCCATAAGACAGCCTTAACACTGGCATGCGGATCAGCAGTCTGTACGGCAGCTGATCTGCATGTAAGTCTTAAACCCAGTCTATATTATAATAATTGAAATCTTCCCGCTGTCCACCTTGCGTACTTTTGATGGGCTGAGGGGAAGCCTTGCCCCGTCAGACGGCTCTCCTATTGTATGGAACTGAGTTGCGTATTATAGGAGATCTGCATGTAAAACGCAAGTAACATCTGGGGCGTGCATGTGCCCTTCCCTTCGGACGCCCAACTCATAAACTTTGTGTGTGTAAGTCAGGTGTTAGGCAACTATCAAAATCCGGCTCTAAGTAATAACCAGAAAGTACTACACTAGAAGTATTCTGCTCCCTCTGTCCCCACCCTTTTTTATTTTCTTCTATGCTCAATACTCCATTTCTTCAATCAGTTGTCGGCACACAATTGGCCTTTATACTGAAAGTGTTAATTCTTTGGTTTTATCACAGCTATCTACAACATACCTTTCAGTCAAGTCAAGTCTTAGGGGCCTGCATGAAATGTTGCATAGAACATGTTATAACTTATTAGATTGACAATAAGGTAACCTCCATCATCACTACAGTCAGTGGCGGAAGTACCAGAGACAATGGAAGCGCATCTCCATTGTCCCCTCTGGTAGTCCATTGTTCCTGCTTGTGTCCCCAGGGTGAGTCTTTGTGTCCTCCGCAGAGGATTGGGCAGCTGGGCTTAGGCAGAGGGAGGATACATACAGACCTCTCCTCTCCACTCCCTCCTCCCTCACATAAATTCTCATCATCACATTGGTCGTGACACCGTGACGTTTATATCCGAGCGGAGGGGGTGGGGGGGCACCAAAATTTTGTCTCCACCAGAACTTACACCACTGACGACAGTAGATGTTGGCACTTCTGGCAAAGGAAAGCACTGAAGCTGCACTTCTCAGGTTATAGAGCCTTTAAGGACCATGGAGTCCAGTAAATGTGTAACAGAAATGACAGGACTGCTGTAACTTACCTTAGATCACTGCAATACTTTTTTTCTCTTTGGAACCTTTCTTCTAGTTCACCAGCCTTCCTACTATTACGGTATATCCACTTTGTGACACACATTTGTGAACAAGGAAAATTGACAGGGGCTCATTTTTCCATGCTAATGTCTATGAATCTGTTATGCGTTTTCATGCATTGGTTTAGAGTTGAGGGTGGGAGTGTTGTAAAAAGTAAGTATTTTTTGTTTATCAGTATAAGGTGAGAAAGGGGATAAGGTTTTATAGGGAGTTCTATGCTATATTGGCTTCAATTTTTAGCATTTTTTCAAACCCATAAAATTTGTGCACAGCTAATTGGAAATGAAGAGTTATTAAATTTTATGGACATAAAGTAATGAGTGCTTTATAATTAGTTCTCACATGCAAAAGTTAATGTGTTGTTTCACTCATCTTAAAATATGTGTAATGCATTAGGATCAGAAAATAAAGTCTACTAATATACATGGGGATGAATTAATAATGATAACATGTATTCTTTGAGCAATGTTTGCATGTATATGAAACACGCACACAGAAACATTTGCTTTTGCATTTGCTTATGCAAATTAAGATAAGATGCTTAGACTTTTCAGTTTGCTGTTGTACTCTTTTTTTTTTTTTTACTTATCACATACAATGAAATACACCTTTTTGGGACATTTACATACATCTTTGTACAATATTCCAGTTTGGCTCTATTCTCTTTTGGGGAACTTAACATTAATAGGATTTATCTCCCATTTTATTTAAAAATTGTATTTGATTTTGATATGCTTATGTTTATTTGCTTAGTTAGTTGTTGCATCTTCAGCTTTGATACAAAATGTGCTTTTTGTTCCAGGTAAAATAGTTTCCTATCCTATTTTGTTGTCGGTGTTGTTTCATATTGTACTATTGATTTTATCTTGTCACGGTCAGGAGTTTGAACTTAGATTTTCTCTGTACAGCAAAGCAACTGAACTCAGTGTGTTAGATCACAACACAAACTGGTAAAAGGAGGTCACTGCTCCTGGTCAAAGAAGTAAAGTCAGGTGATAAAGGAAAACAAACCTTGTAAAATGAAGCCTGCTAGTTTACTGTCAAACTGAAAGTAAATAATGACATGATTTGGATGGATTTCAAATGCTGTAGTTTTCTGTAATAGGTAAATATACTGTTTGAAGTGACTGGAAAAGGTCATTGTCTTCTGTGTTGATCTGTTTTGCCATTTGCAGTATTTTTGAATGATAATTTTATCTTTGTTTTTATATGTAGTCATATTAAAAGGATGGGAAATACTATAAACATTATCCTTGCAACAAATCTTATATGTTTTGGCTCAATTTGCAGGAAGAGCCCAAATGTTATCTGTTTTTAGAATTAGCAAATAATTTTAAATACATTAATTTCCCAATCGTTACAGCAGAGAATTAATTAGCCAATAGCTTCCAAGTTATAAAGAAAAGCAAAACAAAAGGCAACTTTATTACACCTATCCAATTGACTACAGTAAGAACCAGTAAAAACAAGGCAGTTTTCCCAAAACATGGATGGTGTCTACATTGATACTATTTTTTTTAACCTTATGCAGATTTTATTCATTGCATATAGCGAAGAAAATATTGTGCTTTTCAAATGAACAAATACACTAAAGCTGGCCATACACTAGGACGATTATCGGTCCCAGCAGGGGGTGAGCCGATAAACAGGATGATTTCTCGCTAGGGAAATGTCCCATTATCGGCACCATACACTTCCTCCGCTGGGACCGATAATCCTAGCAGAAGAGGGGAGGGGGGGGGGCAGTGCTCTATGTTGTTGCTGATGCTTTATATCTATTTGAAAAGCTGCTCTGACAGCTTTGCAGGTATACTTTAAAGCTGTCAGAGCAGCATAGTACATAGATATACAGCAGCGGTTATTGCAGACACTAATACAGATAAGAATCAGCTGAAGCCTTGCTTCACACAGCGCGTTTTCAGCTGATCCCTGTCTGTACTACTCCTGCAATAGCCACTGCTATATATCTATGTACTATGCTGCTCTGACAGCTGTAAAGTATACCTTCAAAGCTGTCAGAGCAGCTTTGTATATAGATATAAAGCAGCAGCTTCTCTGAACAATAGGGAGCCATTCAGCTTGCTGATTGGCTCCCTTAAAATATCGGGAGCATTCTCCCGATTTAAATCAAACATGCTGAAAGATCAAATAATCGCACAGAGCGTTTCTGGTGCGATTATTTGCTCGATCACCCGATAATTGGGAGATCGGCCCGATAATCGTCTAGTGTATGGCCATCCATAGGCATATCAACCTACACAATAAAATGACTGTTTTTTTTTATTAAATGTAGTTCAGTGCAAACACCAAAGCTCTCCTGCTACACTTATAAGGTATAGGTGAAGTTATTATTATTTTTTATAATTGTTTTATAAGTATTTATCATTTTAAATTTTACAGAAGCTACTTAAACTGCTTAAACCAAAAAATAGCATGCAGTACAATAAACTTGTACCAATACACAAAAACTAATAATTAGTTTACTATTCCATTTCTGGTGACTTAATTTTAAGTGACAGATATTGTCTATTTTTAAGTACCCCTTTATATAGCTATATCTTTAGTCATTGTGGTTAAAGCAGGCTACAAACTATATGGCAAAATGGTACATATACACACTTTAACCTGATAATAACTATCAGAAATCCTTAATGATCCAACTGCCACTGGGCTAATCCTGTTAGGATAGATGCATCAGGTAGGACCGGATCAGGTAGGAGCGGTCCATGTGACCACTGATCCACTTATAAATGCGAAAACCCACCCCCCTGTATAGATGGAGGGGATGCACAGCTCATTTCTACTGAATTGACTAGGTACGTTAGTGTTATGCGCCCTACAGTCGAATCAACCTATTTATGCACCTTGAGTGCGTAAGTGAGCTATCGGAAGTAAGTCTGGATCCGGCTCGTATTGTGTGACCATTATGTGATCTCCCAAGGGATCTCACTGTTATATGGTTTGAAACCTGCAAGGTTTGATACTGCAAACCTGCATGTATGAACATACTCCAACTGTCAAGTCTGATCTGCATAACCTTTGTGTCAATGATGGATATATAAAATAAATTAGATGGTGCGAGAATAAACATCCGTTCTAATGTGTGAAACCCAATTATAGGGAAGTCTCTAATTATTTTAGGATTTGTTGAGCTAAACAAAAATGCACAGCCTTTGTATCAACACTGAAGACTAAATACTTCATGCTATCATTATAACGGAAATTTCTATGTTTTTCCTTTGGATGAAATATTTTTTTATAAAAACTAATTTTATTTATTTATGTATTTATTTTATTTATTTTTTGTGAAACTGTTTTTCAGGCCCAACTCTAACATAGATTTATATAAACTGTCATATTCTATGTTCCACAATAATTGTTATATTAATGACTAAATTTGGTACGTATAGCACTTGCCAGACTTTGATAAACTTATTGCTTTCTTTAGTGGACAGCTCATAGTGAGCCTAACTTTAGATTGCATTATATGGCTGACTCGACCCTCTGTGTGCCAAATACTCGGTTTTCATGTTTGAACGCAGTGTCCAGGACATAAATGTACATTTTCCTCTGCTAAATCTACAGCTAGTAATTATGCATGGTGTAGCAAGGATTAACGGCACCAGAGCGCCCCCAGACCCCATTCTCCCTTAGTGTAGTTTACCAGGGAGTGGAATGAGCATGTTACCTAACATTTTATGGCTAAAAGGAAGTGTTGTTTTAAAAAATTGGTTGTTCTCTTTGTGTCTCACGTTACTTCTTACCGCATTGAAAGTCTACACATCTCCTCCCACCCCCCACCCCATTATATATTTATTTTCCTCTGTAACACATCTGCCTTTCGATCTCTTTCACCATACCTTTGTTCTTGTGCCCCCTCTCCAATACACTTCACCCCTCCCTGCACCCCCTCAATGTCTCCCTTACATTACACATCTCTTTCTCACCACTTTCCCTCCATTACACATCCCCCTTCCTGTCTCCCTTATATGACATATTTATGGACATGGTACATTATATGAAGCACATGTGGGGTATAATATGGGTGGGTGTAGGTCCCTGCTAAGAACGGCCCTATTTCGATAAGGCCATTCTCTCCCAGTCACTTTCGAACTGGCTGGGATATCGATTGCATAACAATCCATCCCCGGAGCACTGAACACGGTGCTCTGATGGGTAAACCTATAAACTAACCCCAACTCTTCCCCTAATTCTAATCCTAACCCTCCCCTTCCATTACCCTAACCCTCCCTTCCCCACAGCCCGACCCTAACCATCCCTTCCCCGCACCCTGGAGAGGTTACACACCTTTCTCTGCGGTCCAGCGGTAGCGGCGGCGGTAATACCGAATCACAATGGGTGAGTATGGCGATCGGCATACTCACTCATTCTAAAAAAAAAATTCTAAAGTAGGGAGTATTTGAAATAGGGACATCCAAAAAGGAACTTTCGGATGTCCCTATTTCAGAAAGAAGATTTTCTAACCGGAGACTGACAACAGATACTGAGGTATTATTTCAGCTTTTTTTTGTCCTCAGATTCATTAGAAATGCTAATTCACGGCCTGTACTTACACGATTACAGAGAGAAATTTAAGCATTCTCGTTTGCTTTGTGCTTGAAGATCACATTTTAGGATATATGGAGAACAGTGCTGTGGTTTTTATACAGTTATAAATAGTGTAATATACCAAATATTGGATCCCAATTATTTGCCATTAAAAAATACTGTTGTGCTAAGCAGAGAAAATGAATATATTGAAGTAGAATTTGTTACATACATTTGCAAATATATGATAAGCCACCAGCCACTTACAAGGCTTCTCTGTTTTGGTCATAACTCTAAAACTGTCAGATTCCCCACTTTGAGTCATATATCAAGTATTTTTTAATTGAGAGCTCAAGGCACCCCAGCACTCTTGCAATTAACCATCAACAAACCATGAAATTCTATCTTTAAATTAAAAGCCAGAGAATTTGTTACATACATTTGCAAATATATGATAAGCCACCAGCCACTTACAAGGCTTCTCTGTTTTGGTCATAACTCTAAAACTGTCAGATTCCCCACTTTGAGTCATATATCAAGTATTTTTTAATTGAGAGCTCAAGGCACCCCAGCACTCTTGCAATTAACCAGCAACAAACCCTAACCAGTGACCTTAACAGACGGACTTCTAATAGTTATCTTAAGTTTTTCCGAATGTAAAATGGCAGCGGGTCTGCAGTTCATTAGTACACCTACAAATCGCAAACAGTTGTTTTTCGTAATAGAGTAGCTATTAACTAGCCATAATGCTTCTGACTCCCTGATATGGGTGTATAACCTGATACTTTGTATATGGTCAGCTCCGGGCCACTGATTAAATGGCAACAACTCGCTATTTATTTATTTATTTATCTGCTGAGTTAACCATAACCATATTGTTATATGGTTTCAGAGGCAGGAGATATGTCTGATCTTCCCCATTTGAACTCCATGTCCTGTTTAAACAACCCATGGACTTATTTCTCCTATCCCAGCTTTGGTTATACTGCCATATAATTGTTCCAGCTCCCTAGTATTGGACTGATGACATGATAGGAAAGAGATTGCGATTCTCCCTCCGTCCTCTGATCATGATTCTTATGCCGATCTACAATATCCATTTTGAAACCTAAAGTTACCATTTTTTTCTTTAGTTTGATTTTAACATTCCGGTTTTTATCTGATTCTGTGAACTATACATTGTGTTCCCTTCACAGGTGTTTTTGAGTACAGTGCACAGATTGGGCGGTACTAAGCTTATCTAGGAAGCTTGAGACACCTGTGAACCAGCTCTCCCGAAAGAAGCACCTTGCCAAACGCGTGTTGGAGAGACTGTTTACCGGGTATCCTCAGTGCACGTGGAACTTGTTTTCTGAATTTCCCCTATGAATGTTTGATGTGACTGACCAGACTCCAACAGTTATCATGAGTGCAGGAGGGGTAAGATACGGCATGGAAATGTGAAGCCTGGCCTTGAGGCTGGTAGATGTGACCAGGGGTAGCCCAGTATTGGATTAGACAAGAAAGGGGTCTGGATGTGGTACTGAGAAGCACTGAGGAAGTTACAACGTGGTTTTGAACTTCCCCACAAACGTCTGGCTGAGTATCAGAGAATATACTTTTACATTGAATACTAATTATGTGATAATATTGAGTACTTTCTCTTGAAATATTTGTGACTTTGCTTCTCAATAATAAGTCATGATCTGTGGAAAGTAATATTTCACTTTAATTATTTCTGAAGAAATGTGAATTATATATAAAGTTAGCATTTGAAGCATTGTATTCACACCTTTGTGCGTTTTGCTACTTTGTTCCGTATGATTGCATTTACAAACAAAGGGGTAGTGCTTCCCCATCAACGGTCGGGCGGACCGCTGATCCGCAAGTGTGACTTAGAACTGCATAAGTCACACTTGTTACGAATGAGAGAGGGGAGTGATAGAGGGAGTTTACTTCCCTCTATCATCTGGTCCATAATAGCAAAGGCATTGCAATGAGTAGCTAACCATTGTAGAGATTTACAGCAATAGTAGTGTTTTGGGAGCAAGGAAAATAAGTCTGTCTGCTGTATCACAGATTTTAGGTAAAGATTTGTATTGAGGAAGTCATTAAATCTGTTTTTGCATTGTCTTATGTTAGATGTGTGAGTGTTCTGGATACAGATTGTATATTTCACTCATATCTAAGTCAAGAACAAAGTTGAGAACACACTTGTCTTGTCCTCGTCCAGTCCGTCTTTTGATCTACCATTTGGTGTGACACTGGACATTAGAGTGTGTACGCTCACATCACTACTCATTACATCCAGTCTTGGTTGCCTGATAGGGTAAAAAAAATGTAAACCTTCTCAAAAATCAGGAGACCTGATTACAAATCACCGACCAATTTACAAGTGTGTTCCTGTGACTGGTTTGTTCAATTCTTCTTCCGATACTAGCTGCACAGCCAAAGACTGTAATAGTCTGTAATAGTGATAGTAATGACAAAAACACACTGTCGCAAAGAACACTTCAAAATACAGTACTTTGAGGTAACAGTTACAAAGGTAAACTTTATTGTTATGAATTCACATTTTGGAACAAATCAATAACAAACTAAAGTCAAACACTGCAGTAAAAAATGCTGGGACGCAAAGTCAGTATGATGTCCGTAATTAGCAATGTGGAAAAGTGTGGACTGGACAGGTGTGTATTCACAATAACCCCTACGGATGGTGCATAAAATGTAGAATTTATTTAAGTGTGCTGTATGGATCTATTATTTATTTATTGATTGATTTATTTAACAGGTTTTTATATATAGCTATCAGATTACGTAGCGCTTTACAGATTATATTTCACATTCACATGTACACACAGACATTAGGGTCAATTTATTCAGCAGCCAATTAACCTACCAGCATGTTTTTGGAGTGTGGGAGGAAACCCACGCAGACACGGGGAGAACATACAAACTACACAAAGATAAGGCCTAGTCCGGGAATCAAATTAATTTTCTCAACGCTATGAGACACAAGTGCTACTCACTGAGCCATGGTGATGCCCTCTATATTATGTATATTCATATTTATAGCTGTACTATATATTTGCTTTTTTAATTTTTGTTATATTTGTTGTATGTTTGCAAAATGCAATAAATTAAAGACTATAGATTTTAAAATCATGCTTCTTTATAATATTCCTCAACTCCTTTAAACAATGTTGCTATAGGTATTGGGTGTTGAAGAATTGAGGTTATGGGACTATCTATACAGAAGGTCCAAGCAAACCAAAGAACACACTTTCATGATTTCTCTGGCTCCTGACAATACTGTACAATAGGCGGGGAAATTGTAAAGAGTGTACCCACTGCTGAGCTCCCGACTGTGCTGTCTCATCTCAGTTCCGAGCGCAATGAGCTCCTCTCGTTGGGGAGGCGCATGCATTATTCACGAAACAGGCGGGATTGGGTAAGCAGAATAGTTGCATGGGGCGGTGTTTAGGAGATCTGTGTGGATCTGTGTGTGTACGGTCACAGATCTGCAAAGATACATTAAGGTAGCTCTATGGACATGGAAGTACCTATTATTACACACGACAGAGGGGAGTGACTTTCGTGCGTAATTCCAGTCCTCCAAACGAACAAATCATGTGAGATGGTCTGGATACGGCCATATATAATTATTGGGCTGAGCAGTCGAATATCAGCTGACCGACCCTATAACTGTACTGTTTGTATTCAGTATAAGCAAGATTTTTGTTCCTTTTTCTATTTGTATAATGACTGTAATGTTTACAGTAGGTGTCTTTTTTTTTATTACTTAAGCTAACAGGAATGACTTGTGAAGACATATGAGTATAGACATATGTTTTAGGCTTGTGGTTAAGTAGTTTAATGAGATTCTGAATGGTGTGTGGGATGAGGATGAGATAAGGTTTATATAAGATAAGAAATAAACCAGAGCTATCACATGACTACTGTATAATGCTTTGTTCTGGTTTGTTTATGTCAGTCACTGCTCACTATAATACAGCTTCTGTTATTTCATGAAGAACTAAGTAAGTAGTAATAAAGAATGCCTCATGAATATCTACTAAATGTATATGTATAATTGTTGTAAAAATTTTGGGCTGGATTTACTAAGCTGCGATTGTTCAGTGATTTAGTAATCGCTGGATGTACTAAACGTCGTTGTTACATACATCGCATGTCTTGCAGCGGTATGTAAATCTCCCAGCCGGCTTTTGTGTACATGCCAGTCTGGCAGTATACCCTGCCTCCTGGGCTTGGCGTCCAGATCATTGCCTATTGATCTGGATGCCAGCCTATCATTTGCCTGGGTGGATTGTCCCGCTGTCTCTAATGGTGGCGCGCCTCTTTAAATATACGGCAAGCTCACTACAGCTTTGCCGGTTATAATGTCCCTGCGGTCTCACTGCCTGCTCTGTATCCAGTGATTTTGCTCGTGCTTTGGTGTGCTCCTTCTTGTTCTTCCTCTGATCTGCCTCCCAGTCTCTGTCCCTTCTCCTCTCCCAATTGTGATCTGTTTTTCTCCATTTGTTGCCCTCTGCCTGCTGTTTACCCTTGCAGCAGTGGTTTCGTTTTGTGTGAATTCCAGCTCACCAGCCTCGCTGTACTGTGGTTATTACTTTGTGCTATTTCATCTGCACTCCAGTATATCTGGTTATTACTCTGTGCTATAATATCTGCATTCCATTATATGTGGTTATTACTTCGTGCTATATCACCTGCACTCCAGTCTTTCTGGTTATTGCTCTGTTCCATATCATCTGCATTTCAGTCTATCTGGTTATTACTCTGTGCTATAATATCTGCACTCTGTATATCTGGTTATTACTGTGTGTATTTCCATCTGCACTCCATTATATCTAGTTATTACTGTGTATCATACTATCTGCATTCCAGCATATCTTGTTATTTCTGTTTGTCATGCCATCTGTACCACAGTATATCTGGTTATAACTCTCTGCCATTACATCTGCACTCCAGTATACACGGTTTCTACTGTTTGTCATTTCCATCTGCATTTCAGTATACCCATTTATTGTATATTCCATTCCATCTATACTCCAGTCTATCGAGTACCATCTGCACTCCAGTCTGCCTGGTGATATTTGTGCTTCTACTCCTGTTTCCCCAGTCCAGTTCTGTCCGCTGACCACTCCTACTCCTACTGTGTAAGTCTAGTCACTGGGGGCCGCGACCTGATTTTCGTTTGCAGCCAAGACCATCCCCACCAACAGGGGCTCTGGTGAACACCGTTCAATAGTTAGACTCTGCGCCTTGGTGAGTTAGTCTTAACATAACAATAATTTTTAAACTCGCCATGAAATTGCCAGTGAGTGTCGATTTTGTTAAAAAATCTACATTAAAAATTTTAAAATGTTATTTTTTTTAAACAGCTAAAATGTTTAAAACTTACTTTTAGACTACAAAATGCATGCCACAGCATATTATTGACCTTAGCATTCTGCCTCATACTAGAAGACACAGCATGCCTATGTATTGCAGGGCAGCTTGTGCCTTCTAGTAGCAATGTCCATCAGAGGGTATAAATTGGGGACCAATAATGACAGAGAGTCATTAGCTGGAGGGAAATACTGAAAAGACATACTGAAAAAAGACCATCTCCAGGGATAAAGCCAGAAGAAGATGGAACGGATGAACTCTGTAAACAAGACTGCAAACAAGACTGAAGACTTCAGAATTATGAGTCTGAATATTTATTAATATTTATTAGTATTTTGCCAGCACTACTCTACAATTATTTACCATTTGCGGGGGCAAACTATTAAAATATGAAGATCAGGGCACATTTTATTTAGATAGGAAACGGACCACATTATTTAGATATATGGAACGGAGCACATTATGTATGCGCGGGAATGCCATTAACACTTGGCATACTGCCGCTTATGGTACTAAAAGGCACAGGATGCCATACATGCATTTTTTTGTGACAGATGCCATTTATTCAATTTTTAATAAAATAACTTTTAATTTTTTTAATTTTAATAGGGGTATGGTGTACGACTATTTTTTTAAAGAAATTGCTTGGATTAAAAGCCATATGGCGTTTTAACCCTTCAAAAATAGCCACACATTGCAGTCGATTATAAATTGCCATCACAAAATGGAGGAATCACTGGAAAAGCACAGCGATGACTGGCGATTTATAATCGCTGCCTAACTTGCCCCTTTGTAAATCTAGCCCTTTGTACATTTTTTTTTTATTGTAGTGCGAATTCCTTTAAATAAATTAACTTGTTAGGTTTACCAGTAATGTAAATAAATTGCATAGTTGTTTTTATGAGTTGACACGTTTTTGCTATTAATATTATTTAATTGTGTGCAGCTACCTAGAATTTCAGGGCTTAGCTGTGCTGAATGACGTTGACACTGTACAGAGCCCAGAAACAAGACAACTGTTGTTGTTTCTGTGTGGCAGGATAAAATAAGGTCAGCACGGGCTTGGAGGGTTGGCAAAGGTTTAGCCTGCTTGAATTATTTCATGCTTGTGAAAGTTAAGCAGATGAGAAGCACATTAAATAAGATGACAGAATTCAGATTAGACTTTTTTTTCCCCCTTCTCATTCCTGGTCTTTAGCTCCGTAGATGAATTCTCCCTTTTTTCAATTTGCTAAGATGGTGAAATCTGCTTTGTGTGATTTATGAAGGAACTTGAAGCGATTAGTTTCATAGTGCATAAAAATTCCTCAGGTTCAGAAGGATGTCCAATCTGTTACACCATGAGCTGTTGACTGGATGAGAACATGAGCAGCTCGGAGCCATAAGGAGATTGTGTTGAGTTATTAAACACTTGTGCTAAAGCTGCTTATTGTTAATTCCTCAATGTCCTGC
>WWET01000667.1:389039-399443 GCA_011038615.1 Limnodynastes dumerilii | reverse complement strand
AAAGTTTAAGATCTGAAGGATTTGCATAGATATGGGCGGGGGGAGGCAGGGAGATGAGGGAAAGTGGGCGCGGCCAGACACTTAGGATCGCAAATAAACGCTACTACTTCCCTTAAGATCTCAAATGACAGCGCAGAGTTAGGGTTAGTCAATGGTGGTCTAACTTTAAGATCCACCGCTGTTTGCAAGGGGAGCGACTGTTTATGCAGTGGGCTGTAACCTGGTAAGATCTTACCTAAGGTGCGTATATTTGCGATCTTTTCGCAATCGCATCTCTGAATCACCCCCTATGTGTATAGGGTATATGGTTGTTTGGTGCAATATAAAAATTCAGTGATGTAAGCCATTGTGCTTGAGGCCTCCTCCCTCCTGCACTACTTCACACTGCAACAGATGTGGTTTCTTTTTTAAATAAAAGACAAAAATATTATGTCAATATTGGACTTTTTAAAATGGACTTTGTAACACAAACATTTGGAAAAATATTATCTCGTGCTGTCCAGTGTGAATATGTTGGCAGCATTTAAAGACTAAATTTTAACTTTTTTTTATCAAGAAATAAAGATAAAGAATTCACCTTGTATACGAAAATAACCATTATTGAACTTACTATTTCTGCACAAGCCAGGGGATGTGGAAGGTTGTTCCTCAGCTTATCATATATTATAAATATGTGTAATGGATGTTTATGTGTTACAGATAGAATGGTATAGTCTGTTACTGGTTAATGGCAGTGTTGCTGGGGCATTACTTTCCTATGATTCTGTGGCTAGCAGATTAACCCCTGACTGAGCAACTTCCATTTTGTGTTTGTATTGTTTGTGAGCTTGTCTGGGAGCAGCAGCTGAAGGGGGATGTTGTTCTACAGCAGCTATTTTGGAGGATTTAAGGGGTGCCACCTAGGAAAGTTTGTCTCTCAATTTATAAATGAATATATATGACCCAACATTGGGACTCTTATTGTTAGAGTTAGGACCATCATATGCAGAAAGGCCTTGATGGTGCATGGTGGCTTATCATATATTTGCAACTATGTGTAACGGACGTTCCTGCATTGTATTTTACAGATAGAATGGTATAGTCTGTTACTGGTGTTGCTGGGGGCATTTTCCTTCCTTTGTTTCTGTGGCTAGCAGATTACCACCTGGCCTTTCATGCACCTGTTTGCATTTACCTATAAATTGATTGAGCAACTTCCATTTTGTATGTATACTGTTCCTCAGCTGGTAATGGATTGTCATTGATGCCGGTTTATTTTGATGCAAAAGATTCAGCGGTGTCAGAGACTTCAGTAAACATGCCCCCATCCAGCATACTGGTGTTCTTAGCAGTGCCATATGATTCGAGAGGAGGATCATGAAATATTAAAGGAGAGGGTGACCTTGATGCCATGCTTGATTGAGACTTTTCTGGAATAGTCGCAGCACGTGACAATTACAACAAGACAAGGTTTGAACTTGCTAAGTTCATTGCACAGATCATATAATGACCACGCTATGCATCCAGCACCATTCCTCCTGCTGTCATGGACTTATGTTTGCGTAATGACTTCAGATTGTTTACAACCTGCTTCTGTGTTTTGTCTGTACCCTTTTTTTTCTTAGCTTGCCAGTGATTTGAGACTTTATTTTTTCTTCTCCCCTTACAGCGAGTAATTAACACACACTCTCCAATGCCCCATGATGTCTGCACAGGCTCTGGCTGCATTAAATGACATAATTTTCCAGTGCCTTAAGCCCTCCAATCAGGTACCTTTGTGTGAGACCCGTGTTAAAAAAGCACATGGGACCTTTCACATTACCACCTTACCTGTGTCAGACCCAGCTATAACTAGAGTCTGCCGCATGGTTGCATAGATGTTGCAATGGGTAGTACCCAGGTCATGGTTAACATTGTAACTCAGCAGGCAGAACACCAAACTCCTTCCTGCTTACCTCAATTCTTGGTCTAGGCATCATATAAGGTGGAACTGAGTACTATATTTGGTACAGATATGATAGGTAGTGGATTTAGTGGAAAATTACTAAGCTCATCTTATTCCTCATGGCCACATACTTAAATATGCATTACCATAGTGATGTAGTTCCTTTTTTAGTTGACAAACATCAATGATCATTTCTAATTTTCAGAACATTCCTTCTAAAACACCTAAACCGGAGAGTCAACGTTTGTGGGATTGAAGTACTGCAGAGTTGATAGAAAACAGAGGCAACAATAGATCTGGGGCCTATGCCTTCTTAGAGAAATCCAGTTCTATTGTTAAGGGAAAATCAAAGGTTTATATAGTGCTAATAGTACAAAGATGAACACAATACATTTGCTTACATCCACAATGGGAAACTTGGGGAATGAGGATAAAGAAATTATTGCTCAGTGGAACAGGAAGTGTTACGACTGAGCGGGTAGAGTAATCCGACAGGCGGTGAGACAGTGAGCAATGTAAACACAAAACAACAGACAAAAGAAGAATCGGGTAACTCACCAGTAAGTAGAGCCAGTGCCCGAGGTTACAGCTTTGGTTGAGCTCCTCTTCATCGGCAGCACTATTTATTCAAGTCCCATGACAACATCTTCTGTTTCATATAGAGCTACGATTCGGTACAGAGCTCCCCCTGAGGGGTATTATATTTGATTACATTTATTTTAATCTATTATGTCTTGTCTGTGCTTTTAAATTAGTTTTTTGTATATGAGCATATATCTTAGACACATTCTTATACTATTTTTATATTGTGTTGGACACTTTTATATCGTATTGTGTTGGACAATTTTTATAGTGTTGAATTAATGTGTTTGACATTGTATTGGAACATTTTGGCTGATCCTGAACTACGTATATACGGTGGGCGGATGCATAAGATCGTCATTTCTGCCGATCTGCGCATGCGCCGGGCAGAAGTTTTGCAGCATAGCTAGGGGAACCCATTCCTCAGGATCGGGCTTCTCTAACTGTTGCGTAGTTACGGCTGAAGGGGCATTCCTTGCCATAACTACGCAACAGTTGGGCAAGGAAGGCGGGGGGAGGTAAGGTAATGAGGACGGGAAGGGCGGGTTTAGACACTTATGTTCCTGTGGCCAGCGTAATTACACACTGTTACGCCGGCTAAAGTTAGGGTAGGCTTCAGCCGGCGTAACAGTGTGTAATTACGCCGGCCACAGGGGGAGTGTCGGAGGGAGTGCATGCCGATACGATGTGCATTAGTACGCACAGCGCATCGGCATAGTTCAGGATCAGCCCCATTGTTTTGGACAATTCTACATCACATTGTGTTGGACTACTTTTTTTTTTCGGTGAATAATACACGTGGACAATATTTAATTGAGTTTGACGGTTAGGTATATTTCTTTGTTGCTTTGTCCTGTTTTTATTTTTGGTTACACCTGAGTGCCCACTATATAACCTCACTTTATTTCTATAGTTGATTTATTGTTGACATTTCTTGAACTCAATTTGTGTTTATAAGTTACCACTGCACTTTAGGGGCATATTAAGTATGTGGCCAATTCAATATTCTTCTTGTTTTGTCTGTTTGTCTTTTCTTTGTAGAACGTCAGCTGTTGGAATAATTAATTTGATGTTATTATTTCCACACATTTGTCATCTTTCAATAAGATTATGCTGCTAAATTATGTGTTTCCATTCAGTTTACATGTGCTACTCACTGGGAATAACTGTTAAATATTATTTTTAGAAAATATTTTATTTTTGCAATGAATCTCAAATGCGCAAAGAACAAAGACAAGTATTATTTAATAGGCTTTGTAATCTAAGCATCTTTTCAGTGATCACCAGACACTTAATAATCAAAACAGTAACTATACGTGTCCTTGACCTTGAACTAGCTAATCAATAGTTTCACATTTGTTATTCCACTAAATATGTTTGTATAGTAAGGTCTGCTAGCTGCTCTGAGCTTTTACTGCAACTAGGGACAATATTTTGTTCTGAATATAGTTATTCAACGTTATTTATTTAGCTTGACCAGTGATCTATATATTACAAAATAAAATGTAACAAGGAGTAGATAATAGCACATCTTCCCCACCATTAGTTTGACAATTACTTGCCTAAGTATCCACTTATACCTGCTGCAGCCCCCTGCCAAGTTAATATTTCATTATCCTCCCTCTCCCAATAAATCCCATTGAGATTAGGGAGGAAAGAGTTTGTCATGGACAAATGATGATCCTGTACCTTCTTGTCTATCACTGATTTAGGAGAGTCCCCAGTGAGTTTAAATATAGAAGTATTCTAGCAGTTATTTATCTCCTTGAACCACTGTATACCTCAGAATAATTAAAGAGGAAGCCTCACTGGATCAGATCCAGACTTCCACACAACATCATTTTCTGCTTGCAAGGAGTAGAAAACGATGACATCTTGTGTGTGCGCATGCATACACATTGCACTTTCGTTATGGATCAGGATCTTGCTGATCCAGAGATTTGTACTGCAGGTGTTTCGGATGGCAGGGAAGGTGAGACGTGATGGGATGCATACAGCATGTTCGTAAGGTGGCAGGTATGCTGATTTCAGCCCCCACATACTATTCATACTTCTGCACTGTTTCCATTTTATATGAGGAAGGTGCAAAAATATTAAGGTAGGGTTAGGGCAGGATCCAATGCGTAACTCTGTATGAGCATGAGGTGTGGCCTTCCCTTGCCCACACGGGAGTTAGGATTAAGCATGGATTAGATTTTGGATCTCCACTGCTGCTGGAGATCCACAGTAGAGCTTGGTTTTAATTATTTTATTCATTATTTTTGGTAATTGTTATTACCAAATAAACTATTTGTATATAAACCCCCGACAACAAACATTGCTCAATTTGAGACATGGAATTGAGCTAATAATATGTTAATATTCTCATGATGTCCCTCCTCTGTGGCACCACATGGCACTGCAAGCAGCACAGATCATTGCGCCAATACTTCTTAGATAATAAACGCATCTGTGACATTTCTCTAAACTCTTTTAAAATATGACTTATTTAAACTGGTAACAGAAATCGTAAATGCTTTTTGTAACACATATGTTTCTTGAAATGGAATTGAAAATATTCTTTGGCATGGTATAAAATAGGATCTTCATTAAATATATCTTGTATACCTTTGCTGATATTTAATTGCAATAGGATGGTTTAATATCTATATAATTTCTGAAGCATCATGAATACAGAAGATCACTGCAATCAAACCTGACACATTATTAGTGATGATTATTGTTATAGATAAATTAGATTGAACAGAAAAGAACCTTCATCTTTAGCATGTTTTAGCTCTCAGAATTAATGTGATTTAGTGAACACATATAAATAAAAATGTGATGAGTCCCCACTGACTGTGAGGTCTGCTGGAGCTGAAGTGTATTAATTTCATGCAGATGATGAATTCCTCAAGCATTCAATGATAATCATGCTTGATTTGACAAGACTTTCTCATGCTATTTTAGGGCCTTAATTTTGTGTGAAGTTCTGTCAAGTGCTCATCAAGCACCCACTTATCTCCCTATATTAACCTGGCATCCAATCACAAGGTTGCCTAACAGTGTTTCTGCCAAGTACCAAGCCATTATTATTCTGGTCATGTGATTGTCCAACAAGAGAAGCCAATCAATGGCTGATTAATATTCAGATCACATGACTTCCAAGGAGAGTAAATGAGTTACACAGTAAGACATCAAACAAATTTTTTATCTTGAAAGAGTGATTGCTTTTCCTGCTGCTGTGATGTTTGTCAAATTCGCTCTAGCCTTGTCCAATTAAGCTTCATGAGCTGAATTAATAATGAAAAGATGTGAGGTCTGTGCCAGCACAATAGCTAGCAGAAGCATTTCAGCTGAAAAACTTTGACAAAATGATTGAAACACATCTGGATAACTGAAATAATTGCTTTCACAATTCTGTTTCCTGTGTTGTAATCTCTAGTGCAAAGTGTGAATTGATGTTAGCAGTTAGTGAGTACTTTGTGAAGCACTTAAAATATCGAGAGCGCTTGTCTGTTTGCTCACAGTCTTGTAATCAGCCTAAATAAATTAAACAAATATAGGTTAATTGAGACATTCAGAAAGAGTGCTTTAATAAATGAGTTCCCATTGTTAATGATCTGCCAGTAATTAACCACAAATATGTGATTCACTAGAATACTGAATGTTGATTAAAAAATATTTTCATGCAGTAAATAATATAAATAAGCCTTCAGCTTTATTTACATTAAATCTTTAAGCAATAGTTATGTATAATGGTAGCGGACATATATGGAAACACAGCTTATTTGTATAAGCATTGTGCTCAGTACATAGCTTTAATTTCTAGTAATTAATAAACCAAATTTAAAAGCCAAATCACTAAAACTTAAGCTGGCCACACATTAGAGCCTGTGCCATTTCAGCACAGACTTTGAGACAAATAATCACAAAAACCTGTGATGCTATCATTGAAGACCTGTAAAATGACTATTTAAAGGTAAAAAAAAAAATCTAGATTATTTGATCAAATAAGTACAGACTAATTGTAAACAATATAAATTTCATTTATTAAATAATATAACAAAAAGGAATAAACTCAACATTAAACATAGTGAAACAATAACTTAATAAAAACTGTTAACATGTCTAATTCTAATCTAAATTACAATACTGGAGAGTTTCAATAGGTAGAGGAAACTGCTGGGGAGGAGTAGGAATAACGTGGAGGGAACATATGGAGGATTTGGGTATTGTAGTCGATAAATAGGCTGGAATGAGTGCTGAGGGGGCATTGAAGGGGTGCTGTGCATTATTGTGCTCCTGCCATTTATCTTACCTCTTCTGCCCTTGTACAGAGCCTCGTGTATAATCTGCTCTGTTTCGTCATGGTACCTTGGGTCCATTTAACGCAGTTTTGCAGCCACATTCATACCTATTCCATCTTAATGGTCCATTTTTTTCAAAACACCTCTGGGTTGTCTCCAGGAGTGACTTGCTCATGGACTCATGACTTTCTGCATCATGAATCTCTCTTCATGTTTCTTCTTATTGATGTAATGGAGGGTAAAGCAGATGCTGTCATCAATTGACTGTAAGCAGCTTGGCTGTGAAAAGCTTGGTTCATCAATAAGTAAAGATGGCTGCAAAACATAGAAAAAAATTATTACTACATGTCATTTATAATCATAATATATTATTTATTATTTTTTATTTTTTTTGTCAACAGTTTCTGTCAACAACACAAGAATGGAGATGCTGAAAATGGGAAACATGTCCGCATTACACCCCCTGCAAACAGTGGATCCTTCTTCTTTAATTACAAGGGTTTTTTGTGTCATTATGATGGCTATAGTAAATCCTAAATATGAGTTTATATTTGTGGATGTTGTCAAAAATGGTTGAGTGTCGGATGGAGGTGCCCTGGAGCAGACCAAATTTCATGAGCGTCTCTGGTGTGGACAATTGAAATTATTGTCACCTTCAGAAACATAGAACCATCTTCATTTTGTATTTGTTGCCAATGAGGCATTTTCACTTCATTCTAATGTGTTTTGTTTTTACAAATTCTTTGTAAGGTTTTTGATAATAGGGTTTGCAGACTTTGAGGTAGATCCAGAACTACGTTTGCCGTACGTTTACTCGCATAGCGTATTTTCATGTGCGTACCTTCTATACACTCCCCTAGGCACATCCCTTGAATGTACGCATTTTGTCAAGATACGCTTTTCAAACCCTACCTTAACTTTTGCCAACATAACCACAGTGATCCGCACACGTACGTATGGGCAACACGTATTTACGCAGCTAAGCACGCCCATACTGTACACTTTAAATACAAACCCCCGCCTACTTAACGTATTTCAGACATATTTTGGACTCACGTAAAATTGTGACGCCCACACGTAAGTATTTACGTGACACATACATGAATGGCCCATACGTTCACAATTACGCTACGTTACTGAGCGTATTTTCTATGGTGCGCATGCGCAGTACTTACCAAAAGGCAATTTTACGCCTTCGCCACGTGTAAATTCGCTAACAAGCGTTGTTCTGGATCTGGCCCTTTGACCATAACTTGCCTGGCCACTGTCCTTTTCTGCTTGTTAGCATAGTCTGCCGACTTAGATTGCCACAACTTGCGACTTGATAAGCTTCTATGAATTCCCTTAGGAACTCTCTCTTGTCAGAAGCCATATCTGTGAAACAAGGAAAAAAATGTTTTAATATGAATACTGTATAGTGAATTTACAGATGGCCTAGCCAGTAAAACAATTTAACCATAAAAACATACATACCGCATAGTGAAACTACAGATGGCCTAGCCAGTAGAACAATTCAACCATAGAACATACATACTACATAGTGATAATCAATCCTGAATCTCAATAGATGCGATTGTGTGCCACTGACCTCTTTGTGCAGATTATCATGATTTTTTACTACTACTACTAATAATAATAATAATACCAATAACGAACCATATGTAGACCTCTGTTGTTGATGTACTCTTAGCTCCAATCTGATCTGAACCTGTATCCCTGCTGTATCCTAACTGCTGTGTGTGCGAATGGAGGCAAAGGGTATTATTATTAAAGGGCAGATCCAAACCCCTGCATGATTTACATATGTGCGTGGGACTGAAATTGTGCCCTGTCACTCCCCTATATTGGTAGTAGTTCTGGACATTTATGTAGTCAATAAAGTAGAACAGTTTAAACATGCTTGGGATAAATATAAGGATATCCTAAATCTCAAACTAAATTAAGGGTTAATAGTGTCTAGGGTCAGTATACATTTAAATCAACTGGGCCGACTGAATGGGCCATGTGGCTCTTATCTGCCTTCACTTTCTATGTTTCTATGTTTCTCATATCTTTTAAAATGGATACAATACTGAATCTGGTGGCATTCCATATATGATATTTATACAAATAAATTACATCAAGTCATTGTATGTATCTAACAGTATTATCAATGAATTACTATTTTGCCAATCTGTGGATATTATGGACTAAATTTTACATATATATGTATCTAACTGGAACCTTTAGGTTAGATTGGCAACACTTATGGCCAAATTCCATCTATGAAGTGTCCAATTGTAGCAAAAATAGGGCCTGGTTCAATTAAACACGAATGTTGCATTATGTTGATCACGAAGGTAATTGTGTAAATTTTTATTGAGGATGTTAATACATACCTCATAGAGGTGTGCATTTAAATCTGCATATTCGGCTACCGTAATAGCAGGTTTTAAGAACACTTACCTTCACAATCAAAATAACATAACCTTTGCGTTTAATTGAATCGGGCCCATAGAAACATTTTATTCCAAAAACACTTTTGAAGGTACCCTATTGGTTGTAAGGGATTTTGGATTAGGCTTTCTAAAACCAAAAAGATTTTTATGAATCTCTATGGAAATACTGAGATGCAACATATATAAAACCAGACTGATAATCTTAAGATGAGTTCTTAGAGGTGAACACTGAAACACTTCTCTCATAGATAAACAATATGGTAGAACACTTGGGTATACATTTGATGGTTTGATAATATTCATTTATACTATTTATACTATCCTATTTAAGCTATCAAGAAAATGTTTCAATGAAAAATGATTACAGACTACGTATTATTTTTCTGTTTATATTTTCTACCTTGACCCATATAAAATACTTTTTCCAGCCTATTCTGAAATTCCAATAACACTAGCGTTTACAAATTACAATAAGTATCTGAGTGTTAAATAGAAGGTCAGATTTGACAAAGTATACTTTGTATATCCAATAGAGTAAATAACTCTGTAAAGGAAAGCAGTGTTTGCCATTCTGATGTCATTGAGCAAATAATGTAGTTATGTAATTATGCTGTCACATGCTATCTGAATAATTCCAAACTGAAATGATGTTGTTCAGGGTAATAATAGTGCTGTAATAATATCATTGAGAATTTTTGAACTCTTAGCACATTAAATCATTAAATATTCAGAACTCTGGAGAGGTGGTGTCACCCCCCAGGTCAGTGTTTGTGCAATGTGCTTGCGCTTTGACAGATCGGGCAAATCACTGTTCATCATTTACCCAGTCTGTCCCACTGTCAGGATCCGGATCATAGTTGGCAGAGAGATAGATAGATAGATAATATCAGAGGATATTCATACTTACCCTGTAATTCCGTACGGTAATCTCCGCTGCGGAGGCTATCGTATGAAATTGGTGTTTCACAAGCCCGCATGTAGGAGAGCAGGACACTCCCCCTTGCTCTTCTATGTGCAGACTGTGGATCCTCCAGCTACCTTAAGCATTCCGCATAAAAACCCTTCTGTGCTGAATACTGTATTGTACATAGGGCATATAATATATATGTATATATATATATATATATATATATTTTTTTTTTTTTTAAAAAAAAAATTGAAAAATTAAAAT
>WWET01000667.1:333167-350798 GCA_011038615.1 Limnodynastes dumerilii | reverse complement strand
ACAGAGGAGAGTTCTGACAGGGTTTAAATAGCCCTCTCTAGCTTGGGATTGGCTGCTGCGATCACGTGCCTCCAGCTGGTTGTTCCTGATTGGTCCAGGGAGATCACATGCTGCTGACTGTCATGGCGGCACCCATGTAACGGCGCTCCCGCTGCTAGATGCCAGAAGACACGTGGAGCGCCGGGGATGAAGACTCCAGTGAGCAGCACCACAAAGGAGAAGACCCTCCAGGAGACTGACGGCTGGGAGAATCTGCTGGTGAGCGGGACCGTGACGGGTAAGTCTGGCGGCGTTTACCGCAATGTGTGACACAAACATACATACATGCAAACATGCAAACATACATACATACATGCAAACATACATACATGCAAACATACATACATACATACATGTATTTGACATGTCACTAAGTGCCACAGGATAGAAAATGAGGAAGAATTTAACACTTTAGCTTCAGCTACTTAAGGAACAGCAAAAAGCCATTAAGTTATACACATTAAGGGCCGTATGCGTTTGCAAAAAGTATGCAATTATACGCACATATAGCGCAGCCCAAACCCCCTCACACCCCTGACACTCCCCTCTCCCGGACATGCTGTCGATCACTTACGAGTCCATAGACCACTTGTATCTTTCTGTGTGCATTTGCGTGCGTATATGCCCTTCGTCCGTACGATTCTTTATAACCGCGCCTCCATGCCCCCACCCACTTTTATGTAAAAGTGTGAGTCACAAGTCCGTCTGCGAGGCACTTACGTGCGTATAGTCTACGTAACTTGTGTATATAAAGTTACTACACATGCGCAGTTGAAACGTACCTAAAAATACGCACGCAACTGGCAACAAAAACGGATCTCTGAATCCGGTCCTATGGCCTGAAATAGGCAGAAGGGGACATGCTAGCAGCACACGGGAGAATCTTTTTTTTAATGTTTTATAAAAATTATCTTATGAATTAAAACCGTGACAAAATAGAGTTGAGACTACCAGTAATTAAATTCTTGGAAAAGCCGCTAGAGAATCTGAGGGAGAACATAAAGAGGATACATAGGGATAATTCTGTCAGCCTAGTTTCTTGAGGAGTTAAGGGTTTGCATTATCTTTGAAGTGGATCACTGTATTTTGGCAAATATATATTTAAATCATGTCATTTCTTTCCTTCCATCTTACTCCGATCTTAATAGATGCAAATGACAGTTAATGTCTCACTTGTATAATCCCCTCCTTCAGCTTCTATGACATAGCTTTTGCTAGAAAAATATGCAAAATAATGAGTCAAAACCATGGCAAAAAATTGATGTTAAGGAACAAGATTATTATTGTAACATCTGGACAGATTTCAAATAAATCCTCAATGCTATCGATATTTCTTCCACATTTCAATTTAATGCACCTTATATTTGTAGAATGATGGAGGCTGTTTAGAAATAAACATCTCAGATAAGTCATTTGGTAAGCCACAAATGGCACTATTCCCTATTATCCAGAGCCCTCTGGCTTCTATAATGCACCAGAAATAATTGTGGAAAAACAACCAAATAGTTTACCAACTTTAATCAAAAGGTGGACACTATTGGCCTCTTAAGCTGTTAGAATCTTGAGGGTATAAGCAAATCTTAAATAATGTCGCTCTAAGTAATTCCCTGTCTTAGTGAAAGGAAGTTATGAGGACATTTCTATTCATATTGCCCACTAAGAGCACTTAGGACCGGATCAAAACCGGTCCTAACCGGTCCTAACCGCTTTCTGTACATGCAGAGGTCAGACAGTCTGCATGGAAGATCAGAGTGCACACCCCTGTAACTCCCCTCTCTCATGTGCAGTTTAAGTGACTTACGCTGCCATAAGGCCTTAAGTCACCCATTAGAATCAGTAGTCTGTCCAACCGCTGATCCGTGTGCAAGTCTTTAAGCCCACCCAAAGTGTTTAAAGTGTCCACCTTACAGAAGTTAGTTGGACAGAAGGGGATGCACCACCCTGTTGGGCGGAACAAAGCTCCGTATGTATAGAGAGTTGACATATTGCATCTAGCATGCGCATGCGCATTGCCAGTCTGACAGCTAAATTCCAAATCTTGCGTGTAGAATTCAGCACTTCTTATTAACTGTGGATCTGTCCCTTTGTTCTTATTAGAACTTTGTGTTTTACTTATAGTATAGACTTTTAGGCAACACATTTGTGCATCTAGCATCGATGGGGCTGGCTTCAAAATATGTAAAGCTGCTGCCCATTTGCTTTTCATAGGAAAAAAAATCAGAACTGAAATTCCCAGTAGTCTATCTGTGCCTGAAATTTTAGCCAATTTTGGAAGATGTTGGAATAATTAAGTCGAGTGATTTGCAGCTTGCCATAAATCTTACAATAATACACCTAGATTTGACAATCCACCCAATAAATTAGTTTGGTAGTATTGGTAGTACTTGGGACCTGATTCAGAGTGAAATTCACACAGATGTGATGCGTTTGTTAAACTGCCGCTAGTAGAACTACAGACACAAGCATGCCCATGAATGACAAGGCATGCTAGTGCTTGTAGAACTACTATTGCCAGCATTCCCTGTCCCAAATCCCTACACATGCCCATTTATTACTTTTAGTTATTTTTATTAGGAAACTTTTTTTTTTACAAATTTTGTTGAGTTATTTATTAATTTGTTTGTTTCAGCTGGAAACATAGATGCCTTTTCTTTCCTTGATAACAATTATCTAGGGATGTAAAGAAGGGTTTAATATCATTTAAGAAGGCAGAAACTTTTGCACCGGGACCAAACCACATGTGTTTTAAGGCCTACAAAACCAGTAAAAATTGTTTCACAACATTAGCAATTTGTGTTTTAAACCCTCTAACCTCTAGAAGTTTTGAGATGCACATAATATGTAATACACAGCACTTTGCAGTAGAATTATATTTTAACACTACTTCTTAACCAACATTGTCATTTGCATAAGTGCAATTAACACATAACATCAGCGCATGCGTGTGCCAGATGTTGTGTGTCAGAAAGGCCTCCAGTACAGGCATGCTAATTAAGTGCTGAGGGTGGGGAGAGGCAGTTCCGCACGGATCTGTGCTCGTACATACGCAGATCCGTGCTTATAACTTAAGGTAGGGTCCTTGACACTTAAAGGTCCAGAACTCCGTAAGAAGAAGGGCAGTGCAAGGAACATGAAACCCAGCCCCTCATGCTTACTTTCAGATATGCGTGCGTACGTAAGTCACATAGGGCCTGATCCAGACCTACGCTCGCATGCGAACGTACGCTGATCGTAAGCGAAAAAACGGCAGAAAAAACGCACTATGCATGTGCATAGTGACCATTTCCGGTCGTACCAAAGACCTTTTCGTAGCGGCGATTCGGTGTCCGTATTGTTTGCATATTTTCCGACAACGGGGCGTGTTTATAGTACGAAGTTAGTACGGACGCTGGAGTTAAGGAATGTAGGCGAGGGGAGCCATTTAAATTGTACAGTATGGGCGTGCTTAGGCCACTACGAACAGCGCGTCGCTACAAAAATACGTACGAACACATGGAAAAGTTAGGGTAGGGTTCGGCGGGCGTAATGAAAGGAAGGTAAGGGGAGTGTCGTGGGAGTGAAAATTTTTACGCTGGAGCGGTAATACCCATACTGTAGATCTACTTTTTCACAATCTTTGTTTATTATATTATATCTACAATATAATAGCCGAAAAATATTCTATCCCTATGAAAAGTAATGTGTCTGCATTTTTTTTCTGTGCCTGTAATTATCCTAAATTAAACAATTGTTATTTGTGAGCAATTATTTTTAATTCTCTAATACGTCAACATTACCCAGTATTATTTTCTGAAGCTGAACTCAGTCAAGTGTACTAGAAAGTGCAAGGTCAAAAGCTGGGAAACCGTGTGAGATGTCCACTTGTTCAGTAATTGCAGTTAGGATGTAATTTTAGACAATCAGATAAAGCATTTTAGCTCAGTACTTAGGATTGCAGCATCCCAACTGCTCACTCATCCAAGTGGACTAATTGAGCTTCTCTGTGGTAGAAAATGCTAAGAAAAGCAAAGGGTAATTTGAAGCTTTGCAATTCATTACTAGGGTTGACTGAATCTGATAAGCTAGATGGCGGGTTTAATGTTATCAATTAGAATTAGTTCATGTCTCAATATAGAGTTTTAGATTGAAATCTTCACACATGTGCCTCTCATTATGTCATGAAACAGCTTCCATTTTTACGTTGCTACCTATAAGTCCTAATTTTATGCATTTAATCTAGAAAAGCTAAATATATAACATATAATGAGTTCACAGAATATCAGTTAGCTGTAATTCAAAGTTATTTGCCAAATCAATTTCATAAAGAGCCGCAGGGGAACATAGGTGTTCTATGCAATTATTTTTACTCTTTATAACAATTTAGACAGTTAAGAACCAATCTGATACAGACTGTGACTTACACAATTTGTGTGCAGTATTTTGCACTGCACATGATCTGAATGGACACATTTATAACTTCTTGCAATTGAAAAGTTCCAATGAGAGAAGAAAAAGGTAATCAAGTAGCTTATATACAGTAATGGTGTTTTCATGCAGATGCCACTCATTCTTTCCAGCAGGCTTGTGGGGTTTTGCTTGTTTGCATCTGTTTCTACTGCACAGGGAGCGTGATATTTGTGTCTGTGCCCTGTAACAGAAACAGATTCGTCCCAAATCCAATGTCCTACCCTCTCCTGCAGTAACCAAGCTGATGTGCACGTCCATCTCTTTCCGTACTCTGAGATGATTTCTCAGAGGAAAACCACACGTCTGGTTACCTAAAACGGAATAAAAATGACCAAGATGCTGGTTTACACGGGAGGAAGGTAAGTAGTGTCCGAGCACCTCACTGGGAAGAAATGCATGACTTCACTCCTTGGTTAGAGGATTACTTGTATTTTGCTCTGGCCAGGGAGCCTGGGGATGAGCACAGACTTCTCCATGCCTAATTTTCTCCGTCTTACCCACCTTGGTGGGGGCCTATCACCTTAACACACTCTGAAAGACACTCATTTGGGTATCGGTCTCCATTCTTCTTCTCCGTCCTTGTGGGCAGGACTTGGAACAGAAGCAGCCTAGTCTAACCCCCAAACCAGAAACAGAGGCTATCACTATGCTCTACAGGGGACTATCCCTCTTACCTATTAACACACTTCCCAATAGGGATACTAAAATTATGTTACCGTTAATACAACTTAACCTAACTGACCTGTCTATAGTTATAAATCAACTCCCCCTTCCAGAACTTACTATTCCACAGCCAGAGCACTTCCCACCCCCCTTCCACTAAATGCCAGGAACTGCAGACCCATGCTCTGACTCCAGGTCTCACTTACTAGAGCTCACTTGCTTGTTGCCAAGGGCGTTTGTCACTGTCTAAGGAAAAGTGGAGGCACTCCCAGGCATTCAATCTGCTTGTTTCCCAGGAGGAATTGGGGTCTGCTATTGTCATGGGGTAAAAAGGTACTCACCAAAAGGGAGGGGGGCTGTGGAGTCCCAATGCTCATTTCCCAGGAGTGAATTGGAGAAACAAGCACTGGGACTCACCAAATCGTGGAAGGGGTGTGGGTGGTAGGGACTAGTTAGGCTTAAGAAGGCCTGGCCCTCTACCAGCACAGGTCCCTAATGGTCCTAGGGTCTGGATGGGAGCTGCCACCATCTACGCTGCCAACCAAACACCCAAGGGCCCAAAAGCTCTTTTGCATGGCCCCAGTGTCTGGCAGGCTGCAGAGTTGCCCCTGGCCTTCTTCTCCTTCAGCGCCCTCACTTCTGGTCGGGGATCTTCTATCTTCTATCTTCTAATTACCTGATTGTCTAGCTGTCGTCATTCCTGATTGGCCCGCAGCCACTGACCAATCCTTGTCAGCAGTGGCATCCAATGATGACATACAGCCTCCACATTGGTCTGGAGTCCTCCATACAAATACCTGCTGATAACTAGGACAGTTAAAGCTCGCAAAGACTCACTAAGACGCATCTGTGTTTCAACTTCTACTATTACTTTAATAATTGAAAAAAGGTAACAAAAAATGTTTTAGCTAGTCAAGCAAATAAATGAATAACCACTGTAGCCACTGCTTGGTGGTAGTTGTAAACACACTTATATGTTCATTGTGCAAGGGAAAAGGGGGTTAGAAAAAGAAGAAAACTTCAGTTTTGAGGAAGTGTACAGAGCCCCAAGGAGTGTAAAGACTGGGATAATTCCATTATATCTGTACAATGAAAGTCACCAGTATGGAATCAGAGATCTTAAGTGCTCTAGATTTGTTGGTTATGAAAGACAAGGTGGCTGAAAATCACTGTAACTAATTTAATGAGGATCACAGCATCATTTACACACTAACAAAATACATAAACAAACAAATTAGAGAGGTGTGCATGTGCATCAATCCAAATCACACAAAGTAGCTATAAAAAGGGGAGAATACCACAAATGTAACTGTAACAATCATACTTTACCAACTGTGGATATGACTTGTGCTAGCTAATCTATAAAGAATTACGGTACCATATATACAATAACAGAAAAACTAGATTGAAGGAGTGTACGTGTGCATCAATCCAAATGATATATATCTACGGAAACAGTATATTGGCTTTTACTCAGAAAATATCTTAAATGTAACTACGGCCATGATTCATACTTAAGCATGTTTTCCGTATGTGGATTTTGTAATGAATCAGGGCCTACATGCTCAGAGAATATCATGAATGAAACTACATATATATCCTAGCCTAAAACATGAACATAGCATGCAATTCAACCATATATATGCTGTCAAAGCAGCATTCTATCTGTAAGGACAGATACCAGTCCAAATAATGGGACCTACATATAGGTTACCTACCGTATGCTAATAGTAAGTGATATAGGACCATATCCAGAGTTTTAAAATAAGTGAGGAAAGTTACTTCTGGGGCCTCATTTACTTTAGTCATTTTTTGGCTGCGATTATGATTCACCAGACATTGAGGAGATTTTTAAAAAAAATTACCATGCCACGCTTTTGTCTGGCGATTCATAATCGCCGTCGATGTTGAGCGATTTTTCAATGGAGAAATCACCGTGCTTTTATGTAACCCTTATCATGCAGACACAGATGGTACTATAAGCGCCTGCATGGTAAGGGTTAATGCTATGGAGCGCTATGCACAAAAGAGGTCCCCCTTTTATAGTCTCTATGACGCCTGCATGATAAGGGTTACAAGCATGCTGCGCATTGCTTTTTTAATATGAAAAACACATGTCAAAGATGTTAACGTGTTTTTCAGCTAAATTGTGTGTTGCTTTCAATGAAAGCGCCACACACAGAAGGCGATTTTTTATTCAGTGCTTTCAGGGCAAACCAGAAGTGATTTAGTTAAATCGCCTTTGTGAATAGGAAGATGCCTATGTGTTTCATAGTAAAAATCGGGACGATGATGTTTGTGCGCTGTTTGGTGTGTCGATTTTGCTAAAGGCTAAAGTCCCAGAACTTTGCTTTTAGTGAATGCGGGGATGGCATAATCGCAGGCAAAGTCCCGGGATTTTGGTTGATTTTAGCAAAATCTACTTTAGTAAATGAGGACCCTGGACTGTTGATTTCAGGGGGAGTCATGTTTCAAATGTTGCAAACAGTATTAGAGTTGAGAGGTGGTGTTTCCTAGCCCAAGTTGAAATTACAGAGTAAAAGTAAAACTAGGTACTTCCACACATACATTCACTACGTCCGCACAACGATAGACACAGAGAAGTTAAGGTAGGTCTATGGGCAGGGGCGGCACTACCATTGGAGCAACAGGTGCAGTGGCACCAAGGCCCATGCTGATACAAGGACCCACAGGCATCATCACCACACCGCTGAAGCTCCCCATCGGGTTACCTAGGATAGCATCAGGACTAAATCATATTTTTGCACCTGGGCCAACAACTCGCTAGGCCCGCCTCTGGCTATAGGACACAGAAGACAGCTAAATTCTGTCTGCCAGAGGGGTTTGTCATGGGAGTGCACTTGCCACATAAGGGTGGACCTTATCTGGTCCTTCATGATTAGAGCTGCAGCTGCCAGAGTTTACTTGAAAGAAGCTATTCTGATATGGACACCACATTCTGGTCTACCATGTCACCAAGACAGGCTTATACATCAGAATATAATGCCTGAAATCATGCAGTGGAAGATATCAAAAGTCAATGAATTAGCTGTTTAGGCAATAATCAAATAAACATCATATCCTAATCAGCAGAAGTTGCTATAATAAGATAATAAATGAATTACATCACCAGGCACTGAGATACACTTCTGATTATAATGAAAATATTTATACTCTAAAACATAACATTTATTGAATCAATTAAAGTGAACTAAATCTTCCAACCAGACAAAATATTAAAAACAATTAAACTAAAATATTATATAGTGGACGCTTGGGTGTCTCTCAATAAATAAAAATAATAAAACAGCAATAAACCTGTGAACACATGATCAAAACAATTAATCAGTGAACAACAACAAAGTGAACAATGATGTGCTATCAATAAATAAACGAGTCTGTAAAAAATAGGTGATATCAAAAAATATTAAAAAGTGTCCATGAATTATAAAAGGTGCTGACAGCAAAAACCTTATATTCAAAACAGGGGCAGCCTATATATAGAGAAAAAAGAGGTTGACCGCACTAGTATAAGATAACGGGTGCTACCTGTTGGGTAAATAATAATAGTATGCAAATTTGGGAAACCAGCTAAACAGAATCCCAGAAAAATAACCCGTCTTTGATGCACACCGGTTATATTATAAAATAGTAGTGATTCTAATGTACACATTAAAAGGATAATTTTTATTTCAATTCTTCAAATATAAAATATAAAAAGACACACTCAGAATACAGCATACGAATAATAAGAGATAATTGCAGTCAGGTCAAATACAAGAGTATCAATTACACGTTGCTTGGGGGGTTAATTATATCATAAACAGTATCAATTGGAACAAGATCCAGAAATATAAATGCAGTTTGTAGAGAGAAGACGATACAATATATTTGGCAACTGTAACAGAAAAATTATGTGTAAAAATCACTATGAATTAGCCACAGTAACACAGTATCAGTAATAATAATATCCAAAGTTATATAAATGCGGCATCATAGGAAAAAACGATACAATGTAGTTAGCAAATGTAGCAAATATGCACACATATAGATTCGACTGTTAGTTAGCCACATTAGCAGGCAAGGTTAAGGCAAACCAGAGGTATAAAGTGAATGGAGACTTCTAACTAAAGAGATTCAAAGCTTTCCTTGGTCCAGAGCCCATAGCTCACGGTTTCGCTTCTCCCGTTCCCGGGAAAGGAACTCACCCTGCACTGCATCTACCCACAAGTCTCGCGGTCACATGAGTCCTCAGTAGCCGACGTGCAACGGCATGTCCTGGTGCACCAGGGCAGCCAAGTGTTTGCTCCTCGACAGCAAAAACCTTATATTCAAAACAGGGGCAGTCTATATATATTAATAAAAAGTGGCACTGAAAGGCTCACAGTTTGATTGAAATTCTACAGTACAAAGTTTCCTATTCCATATATTTGGTTTCCAAAAAACAGAAAACTTTCAATGTATCTCCTGGTTATTCCGTCTTTCTCCTAGACTGTAACTCATAGAAATATAAGAAGAGAGGGGTAGATCCAGAACTAAGCACGCTAGCAGGTGGCGTAAAAACACTATTTTGTATGTACCAGCCTAGTATCAACAGCATAACTACGAACAAAGGGGCGTGACATCCATACGACACGCGTAATTATGCTTTGGAGGCAGGTGAGGCTTTTAAATCATACAGTATGGGCGTGCTTAGGCAGTTACGTATGTCAGTAGTTACGTTTTAGTTAAGTTTAGGTAGGATTTGGCAAGCGTAAAACGGCCAAAGTACGTATGAGTGGGGGAGTGCCTAAGGCAGTGCATAGAAAATACGCTAGCGTAAATACACTACGCGATAAAACGTAATGGGAACGTAGGTCTGGATCTGGCCCATCTGTGTAAAATCAATATGACAATCAATTTATTAAAAGTACATATCACTTTGCCATCACAATAAAAACATAAGAAAAAAACAAACATACACTTATAAAAGAGGCAAAAAAGAAACCCCAGGGGAGAGCTCCATACCAGATCACAACAACCTATGGATCCAAAAATTGTATTTCCCAGGACTGGAATCAGATAGTGCCGCTGTCTCTAGGAACCTCAATCACCGCCTATTGTATATACCAACATGTTTCAATGTAATGTTTTTATCAAGGTAGTGGGGGTGAAGGTAAGTATCAGTGTTTATATAGTGTCCATTTCCGTTATTCCAGGTACAGTAAATTTTCACTCAATGACAACACATTTTGCCTCAAAGGGTTGTCTTTTTATTGCTTATAGGGACAGGATTTTTTTTAAAGATAGCGGGTTTGGCTGTGGAACTTGCAAGTAATGATTATGATGTATTTGCTCATAAGGTAAACTATGCAATATATGGTTTACTATGTATAATCATTGATATTTTTCCTAAAATGTTAATTTAACTGAATAATTAAACTTTGTGTTTTTAACTCAATTTGTACTATTTGGGAATGAAAGTTATTTAAAAGACGTGCTCTTTCAAATTGTTGTTTTCTGACAATGTCTATGTGGAGACAAGCACCAGCACCTACTGTATTGGGGAGTTATTTGTCTTTCAATAAGAGGTTGGTGCAATTTTTTCTTATCTATTTGTTAAATTTATGCTTACTATTTGGATCGGATGCAAGGAAAAATCAATAGATTTCCCAGATAGTTCGGAACTGACTTTGTTGTCAGTGGATTATTTTACAATAAAGAAACAGAGAAATAAAAGGTGGAGGTACAAGCGCTGACAATAATAGTCTTTATAAAGTCTTACTTTATATGGCAAGTCCAAATTCAAATTGCCTCTGTCTGGCACAGCGGATACCGTGTCGCGCCTCATAAATAAATGTTATTAATAAAAATAATAATAATAATAATAATAATAATTCACTGAGCTGTTCCAATGTTCTAATCTTTCAACTGTAACCAATTGGATTATACAGTCCTCTTTTTATCCAATAATGTGCCTTATTTCTCCTCTTNAGAAGGAAAAACTCCTTGTTTAATACCGTAAGTGAAATGTAAGTAATATTTTTTAAATTCATACTCACATTATTCACTCACATTCTGTTTCTCTTGTTCTCAGACATTAAATGTGGTGTTTTTTCTCTTCTCTTTCTTTTCTCCTGCTCTTTCCAATTTTCACATTCTGTTTCTCTTGTTCTGAAGCATTGAATGTGTTTTTTTTTTCTTCTCTTTCCTTAGTGGGTTGCTGTCCCAGATTTACACAGAGTTTAGTAGGCAAATATGATGTAGATTTGGCTTAAGACTTCTTCAATATTGACCAAACAGTCAGGCTAACAAGGACTGGACTTTGTAATATTTATCACGTAAGCTGACATTGCAATAAAACATGTTAAAGTGATACATACCCAATAAAGGCCACTAAACAGCACTCATGGCTTCAGGCTTGGAGAGAACAGCCATTTCAAAATAGGCCCGTTCTCTGCGGAGACCCACACCCATATATACCTTTCTCAGATTTAGTAATTTAGCATTGACACAAGCAGATTTCCCCAAGGGGAGCACAAAGCAATAAATTAGAAATGTTTTGCTATAATCAATGCCAATCATTAAAGTTTACCAGAAAGAACTATTAAAAATGATGATAAATAAGTGGTGTCCATGTCAAGGTACTTAGGTTTAGAGTTTCAAATTCTGGGCAGGATGCATTCTTGGTAAATTATTAAAGAATAAAAAATAGTTTTTGTTGAAATAGCTGCTAATGTGTAAAATGTATCGTGTGAAGTCTGCATGAGAGAGAAAATCAAACCAATATGAAATGCAAATCTAAAATCATTGAATGAAGTCATAATAAAAATAAATAAATCCTTCAATAAATAAATGTTTTTCTTAGTAGAAAAATAGAACTTTTGCTTGAGAGAGCAGTTGTGAGCAATATTTATCATACATTACTGTCTGGTCAGGTCTGGTTTTCTCACTGAACCAGATTCAGAGTTTGAAAATAAGAGAGGAAAGTTACACCTGGTCAAAATAATGTTGATAGCAGGGGAGTCATATTTCATTTGTTGCAAAGCGTATTAGAGGTGAGAGGTGATATTTCCCAACCCAAGTCTAAATAACAGTGTACAAGAGAAGCTGGTCAGTATCTGTGTGCAGTAAGCAAAATCAAAGTATTCTCCCTGCATGCATAGAATAAAATGAATTTGACTTGCCGTGAAATGAAAAATGAAAGAAAAACCCATAAAACATGATAAAGAACTGTATAAAATTAGCTTTATTGAATTATAAATAATCTTCAGATCGTTTTGGAAAAATATTGAAAAACAAAAAATATTTCCTATTTCTTACACTCCGGTGATGCTCTTCTCTTTTCTTTGCTTCTTGAGGCTTTGGCTTTATGCTTGTATTTTCTTTGGAATTTTTCTACTTATTATTATTTCCCTTCCTCTTTCACTGTTTCCTCTACTTCCACAAGCCTTTTCCTCAAAGACTCCATCATCTGTACACTCTTCATTGTGCAGATGTTCAGACTTGATCTAGTTATAAGGAATATTCCTTCATTTGTTCAGTTATGTAGTTGGAAAAGTCTCCAATTATTGCTAACAGAAATTAGTAACATTAGTAATAAAGGAAGAAAAATCTAAATTGATTAAAGAGATGACAGAGAAAAAGGTGAATTGAAAGTTGATTTGGGAAATAATAAGATCATGTATAGTGTGATAATAGAGTTATAGGTGAGGTAATGAGAGGTATGTTTAACATTTTATAAATACAGGTCTGAATATAAACCTTAGACAATGGACATTAAGCAGCAACGTCAAGTAATAAATTACAACAGAAAAGTCAGCATTTTTCGACATTTAGTATTTTCTGTGACTTGGTCTGGTAAGAACAAAAGAAAGGAGGGACTATATGCACTACAAGTGGTAATATGTAATATTGGGAAAGGCTAAAAAACAGTCAGGAGATGTTCTTTTAATGCAAAAATATTTATATTAATAACAAGAAAAAACTATCATAGCACAATCAGTAATAAAATTCAATATATGTGGTACCACACAACGGATTGCGTGCACTGTCATTGAACCTATATACAGTAACTTTTTATTTGGAGGGTAATGACATCAGTAAAGTATACATCTTTCAGACTGATAAGTTATTCCTACAGTCCTACTGAATGTAAGCAGAGGCGATGAGCCGCTCTGTTGGAAATCTGTATTGTAACATCTGTCGCACTGCCAGATATACACGACTTCTGCAAGCAGATTGTGGAAGTCGAGTGTCGGATGTAATTCTGAATCTGGCCCAAAGTTCGCTAAGTCTGGATCCAACCTAAAGTTAGGCCTTTAAAAAAAAGAAATAGAAAGCAAAGATGGCATTTGTGAGTAAAATTGTGTTAGCTTTAAAGTCTTTAAAGTCTGCATGTACACAATCTACTCAAGGAAACGCTACGTAGATGACGTAAAATAGTTACTATGCATGCGCAGTAGGTCTGCACGTATAACTAAGGACGTAAGTAAAAAAATTTGTAGTTAAGAATCTGGTCCCATGTCACCATCTCTCTCTCTGTGTCTAATCCTAGACTGTATTTTCTAAAAAAGAGAAATAATGCACAAAATATGTCGAAATTGCACTGTATCCAGTTTGAATTATGATGATATTTTGTGATTATTGCAATTCAGAAGGTGATGTATAATCTGTTAGAATTTATGGACTGAATTTAGACCTCTGTGAGCTATCACTGTGCTCAGAGCTCCAAGAACTCCTTACCTCAGTCTGTATTTGTTCCCTGTGCTTGCTTTCTTGTGATTTACCTCGTCTCCTGTTGTTATCCTTGTGTCTTGCCCACCTGCATCTTGTCTCTTTTGTCTGCCTTCTACACTGTTATTTGTATGGTGTTGTTTTCCTGTATCAGCGCACTGTTGCCCACTGTGATTAGCTTGTTCAGTTTATCAGGTTTAATAAACCTGACTCAATCACAGTAGCTTTTCATGATTCCTGAACCCCAGAGCCATAACACAAAGGTCCAGAATCATAAGAATCTCAGGAACGAGAATAAGAGCAGACAAAGGCAGGAGACCTAATGCTATAAACAGCAGCGTGGTCACTGTCTGACAGCTATTTACCAGATTCCACCTTCAATCAGCTTCTGCAGCCAGACCTCCTGTCCTCAAGCTGATTGGTGTGTAATCTGACTGTTTAGAACAGCCAGGAACAACATGTGAGAAGGAGGCAAGAGAAAACATGTGTAACACTTGTCCGTATGAAAATTAGGATGCTGCGAAGATCCAGCACTGGATTTCTGCTGTAAACAGCTAAGACAGATGTAGACTATAGCAATACAAGGAATACATTAGTAATGACAGGTATGCCAAAGCACAGGGAGTCTATAACTAATGGCTGCTATACCAGCTCTTATGTGCATTGCAGGAAGATTAGTGTCTCAGTATCTATCCCTGCAGCTTTTACCAGGAGTGGCTGAATACATGGGCTGGAGGACCACCTTCAGGTGGGCACTAATCCGGCTGCTGCCACACTGGAGCCCACTGTGCCGCAGGGGGTGCTGCGGGCTAGGGGAAGGTTGGGTTTCTGTGTATATGCAGTCAAAATGAGCCAAAGAACCTTTGTTGTGAGCTAAAGGACCTTTGTGACCATGTAACCAGCTCTTCTTCTCGTGGGGATTAGTCAGTGTTTCCTATCTCTGCGGTGCTGCTGGCTTCTGAGAAATCACAGGTACAATCAGTTGGTAAGAAAAGCTGTATTATGGGGTGCAGTGTGTGAGTCAGAGAGGATGTATTATAGGGTGCAGTGTGGGAGTCAGAGAGGATGTATTATGAGGTGCAGTGTGTGTCAGAGAGGCTGTGTTATGGGGTGTATTATGGGGTGCAGTGTGTGAGTCAGAGAGAATGTATTATAGGGTGCAGTGTGTGAGTCAAAGAAGATATATTATAGGATGCAGTGTGGTGTCAGAGAGGATATACTTTGGGGTTCAGTGCATGTCAGAGAGGATGTATTATGGGGTGCATTGTGTGTGTGTGTGTGTGAGGGGTAATATGTGTACATTAATAATTTTTTTCTGAATTTACTTGCATATATGCTTGCTTCAAATACTCAAGGATTTTTATATTTTCACCTTTGAATAGGATCTATGTGATCTATTGTGATGAGTATTTACCAATTTATATATATATATATANAAGAGGCTGCCAGCGAGAATCTTGGCATCAATTTGTTCTGTGTTGTCTCTCCAGTTTATCTTGTGTCCATGTGTTGTTAGCACATGTATGTGTAAGACCCAGGGCTTCCACTGGGGCCTTGACCTGCTAGGAATCAGCAGCCAAGTCTGTCCCAATCAGGGGTTCTGGTAAACACCTGATTCCTAGTTAAACTCCTCAACCTAGGGTATGGCTACCTGTAACAGCAACCCTTTTCTTAAACCGAGTTACGATCACAGGAACCTACATTAACATTTCTGCACCATCCCCTTTTCGTGTGAAAAAAAACTGTTCTTACTGCACAATTTACGTATCTATCTCCTACTGCTTCTTGCCCTGCCTCCCCTCTCATTGGAATTTATACCAGAATGGAATTCTGGATCCAGGCTCATTAAAAATCTACATCTTTGCAACCATATTTTATTTTTTTAAACTGTTGTATCAATTAGTTTCCAATTGTCAAATAGCTAATTCAGCTAATAGCTGAAATAATCAAAATCCTTATTATGTTGGTCTCTATTTATTGTTGTAGTGTCTTGATATGAAAGAAGTCTGAAAGTCTCGTGTGCGATGTCTCATCTCTGTTCTCACTAGTAATTTTGCATAATAAAATCAATCTTAGATGTCTGCGTTAAATGGAGACAAATTCTGGTCAGTCTTATCAAGTTTTCTTTTGACAAGTTGTAAATAATAATACTTAAAAAGAATTTCATTCCACAATTCAAAGACCTTGAAACTTCACAACCTGCTATATGCAATCTTTGATATTTCCCATTTCAAAGGAATGATAAGATTTTTTTAATAAATCATTTAACTGTAGCCTGAAAAGCTGTTTTCTCATATATCCCTCCCATCATATTAATACTTAAACAATAACACGTTTCATTGGTGAATCTCTATTCAACAAGAACTTCACTCCCTTGAGTCATTATTTTTATTTTTTCAAAATGCATATTTAAATCCAACTTGAGTTTTCAACTGAAGTCTTTCATCAAAAAGATGAAGGAAAAAAATTACTTTAAAAGTCTGTTTGCATTGAGGGAGAGGAAAAGGTGTAATTTTTTGCAGGCTTCTATTATTTTGGCCTGGTCAAAAAAGAAAAGAATTTTCCAATAGGGATTTTGTGGCTCTTGGCACTGCTAATATTTTATATGGAAAAATAATGTTTTCTTGTGTGTTTAATCATATGCCAAGGCAGCTGCTGCAGCAGTAGCGATCTGCCTCAAATTAGTGAGCAGTTAAAGCAAGATTTTCCACAATCAAGAACAAAGCAGGGCCAGTTAGCATGAGGACAGCTTGTTCTTGTTGCTAATGTGCTTAAAAACTTGCTGCACATAATTTGAAACAGCTTTTGTGTGAGGATGTTGGTTCTGGTTACTGAGGTCTTGCGCTAAATCAAAACCACATGGTGTAATAAAATGACACATTATGTATTGGTGTCTGCTTTGACTAAGTAAAGCTGAATCCTGATATTGATTTCTAAATAAGCTTAAGTGATATAAATTGAAGCGCTGCAGGTGAATCAAATGTGCAATTACCATTACACAATACTCACTGCTCATCAGAGATTTGGGAAATAATAAGATGCAAAAAAAAATAAAAAATAACCAATGCTGGTTACAGTAATTTAAAGTAAGCTAAATAAGTAAACTTACATAACATAAGTTGTAAAACAGGCTGGCTGCTAATGTTAATATAGTAAATAAGCATACAAGTAAATTTAATTAAATGCAGATGGAGTTCCATTTTAGCATGGGGCCTACAGCTGGCACCGTGCCACCATAGCTTACCACCGTTAGGGCTCCAGGGAACTCCTGCAGCCAGGCCTTGCCAAAGGGGGGACAACAGGGACAGCTCCCAAAGCTCAGAGGGGTCTTGATGATCCACCGCTGCACCCAGGTCCCACCAGCCCACTGCTGATACTGGCTATAATGTATACATTTTGTAATGAAAAGTCACAAAGGCTCCATTGCAAGTTACACCTCTCAGGATCTGGGTTCAGTGGTGGATCGATGAGGCCTCTGAAACTCTGCTCCCAGGACATCATGACATCAGGAACAGTGCACTCCTGAGGAGAGACGCTGTGAAGGATTGAGACGAGGAGCTTGCAGATAGAACCATATCCTGTAATGCATGGATGGCCAAGCTCGGGCCTCGTGAGCTACCAACGGTCCATGTCTTCCAGGTCTCCTTGTTGGAGCACAGGTGTGTTCATTACTAACTGACACATTAAAAAAAATCTACAGTTGGTAGTGATCATCTCACCTCTGACTATCTGAGGAGACCTGGCAAACATGAACCGTTGGTAGCTCAC
>WWET01000667.1:300309-311323 GCA_011038615.1 Limnodynastes dumerilii | reverse complement strand
TGTGTATATATATATATATATATATATATATATATATATATACATATATATATATAGCTTGATATAGGAGGCTGGATGTCAGTAATTGACACCCCTCTAAGCATACTATTGCAACCATGTGTACCTTAGAGGATGATATCATTTACTGACATTCATCCTCCTAGAGAGCTGCAGGAGCACAGAAGACTGGATATTTGTGGGGGCCCTTTGTATGTGGGGGGCCCAGTGGAAACCGCTCCAATTGCCCTGTGGTTAATCCGGCCCTGGGTGTAGCCCATGAAAAGTCCTGTAACCAGGAATCAAAACATTTGTTTACAGTGGAGAAGAACTGTATGTCCTGTCCTGTGAAGATCTGAGAGAGTGAGCTGGGATATATCTTGAGATTATATAGGATATGTATGTCAGTACAGTCTTTTAGATGATTTTTGTAGGTTAGTAAAAGGATTTTATATTGGATTCTGTAATATACAGACAATCAATGAGATTGACAACATGTACCATCATTCTAGCTGATGCATTCAATAGAAAAATAGAAATTTAGCACTTTATCTTACAGCACTTATAATACCGCACTTTTTTCAAAATTGTATCTTGGCCTATTTTTGGTAAATTCTCTGTTATGGAACACAAACCATTCTCTCTTTTAAAAGTTTCAGAAAATACCCCTACAATGTCTAAAGTCAACACCACTCAATCAAATAGAGAATATAATGCAAACTAAGAAAGAATGATACTCAGGTGAGTCTTCTTTAAATATAAACAGTCCTTCAATGTCACTTATATATGTCCTTTTACAGTGTAAATGATATTCAAAAGTCCTTATGCAACCAGATATTACCAGGTTCCTTTGATCCGTAAACAATTCCTGGTGCGATAAATAGCCAATGTTACATACAAAGTGAAACAAAAGAAAGAAGAACCTTGTGTAATATTTTCAAAAATAAATAAGATGTAAGAATCTTATCAGACTCACCCCTTATATCTCTTACATAGATACCAATAGTGCATATTTCTTTCTCCAAGCCTATTCACCGCACAGATGCCAGGCCCAGTGATGGAATTGGAAGCCGAAAGACAAAAACGATATTTCAACAAATATCCCCAGTATACTCACAATTATTGTGTCTTAAATCTCTGCTTATTAAAAGATCTTTCGCTTTCCCAGACAGTCCCAGAGGATCCAAGATATAATGTAGTCAAGGCTTTACTTTTTAAACACAATGGACAGTATAAACAATTAATAGCGAGTTAGGTTCGGCCAAATCCGCACACAACCGTCCAGGCCCACAACCCTCCCCCATTTTAAGGAGCCTAATGGCACGTAAGCGTGACTGGGCTAATCATGAATTATAACCGGCAGCAGTGACAGTGCAATGACAGTGCTGCCAGAACTTTTAAGCAGGCTGCTGACCAGAGATTGATTGGCAGATCCCCGCGTAGGGCTCTGATTGGCTGTGTGAGCTTTCAGTAACACAGCATCCAGCAGGGCATTAAAGGCAGAGGGAGAAGGCACGCCCACTTTTATCAACAGCTGCTAGTAACAGACTGCATGCAGTGGCCTGCAGGGAATGAGTCCTACAGTGGCAATGGAACAGAACAGTGAGGGCAAGTTGCAGAGAAGATAAGAACTTACATGTTGCCATGCTGGCAGTATGTAACAATCACCTGTTAAATTTCCCTACTAGTTCTAATTCTATGCTCTATAAGTCTTTCTGCCCTTTCATCTTGGATGTCCTCCTGCAATCTCAAACTTAGTCTTTTAAAAACAGAGGTAATAGTTCCAGCTGCCTTAATAAGTTACCCACCTGATTTACATACATCTGAAAAGCATTTCCAGAATATGCACATATCTCACACAAAACACTTCAAAAACTATATCCATATATATATGGCAGAGGGCCCCCCAAAATTCATGCAAAAATAATCCCTTACATTGATTATTGCAATGATCTTTTTATTAAAAAGTCTTCTAGAGCTGGCCCACTCTGTCAGTCTCTACATTGGTTGTTTGCATTTTACAGAATCAAATACAAAACCTACAAACCCATCAGTAAGACTGTGCTTACATACATAGGGGTAGATCCAGACCCATGTACTTTAGCGATTTTATGCTAGCCGCTGACGTAAAATCGGCAATTAGTGTGTACTGCACATGCGCGTGGCAGATGTTACACCACGTAACTCTGAACGTACGTACCATCAGCGTAACTACGAGCGAAGGGACAGGCCATCCATACGACACCTTGATATACGCTTTGTAGGCGGAGGGAGGCATCTAAATCGTACAGTATGGGCCGGGTTAGACCGTTACGTACCTGAACCCATTACGTACATCAGTACTTACGCTTTGAAAAGTTAAGGTAGGAATCGGGAAGCCAAATTGTCGAACTCTAAGCCAGAAACACCGCACCATTGGACAATTCCATAAACAGTGAAACAAGTCTGCTCCACTCTGGCCACATCGCGCACATAAATGCGACGTAGTCGACCCCATTATCAAATATCTGTGTGGTGTAAGATACGTCCGGTGATAAACATTAAGAAACAATTCTCGGTAGCTACTTGCCGGAAAATATTTACACTGTCTTCTATATTTAATAATTGCTCTCATACCTAGTTACAGGACTTCTCCTAGAACTGGATTCAGAGTTTTAGCCTTTCTGCAGTTCTAAAATGTAAAGAAACATGCACCTCTGATTTGGCTGTGGACCGGAGGTAACAGTTTTTTAAATAAATGCTTTAAAAAAAAAAAAACTAAGACCCCTTTCTCGTTTCAAACGTGAATTCCCATGCTGGCAAGGTTATAAATATGCCCCAATGACTGTAGAACTGTTATTAGTGCCGGGATGTCCTGCTAGAAGGACATATGTTGCGATGTTACAAAAGGTACAATGGCCGGCACTATACTTTATTTTTTTAACAAGAGGGGCATTTCTATGGCACAGCGGGCCCTAGCTGGCAGGGCATGCTGGTGCTTGTGGTTCTCCAAATGCCAGCATGCCCTAGCATGCTAAGACCCCTTTCTCGTTTCAAACGTGAATTCCCATGCTGGCAAGGTTATAAATATGCCCCAATGACTGTAGAACTGTTATTAGTGCCGGGATGTCCTGCTAGAAGGACATATGTTGCGATGTTACAAAAGGGTTTTTCAGTTTGCCAAGAGCCCCCCACCCCCATCCCCGGATTAAAAGCTTAGAAGACTGGACCCCCAGCAGAACAGGTCCATATTTTTTTAAATGTACATTTGGGCAATATTCTTACTTTACAATGGCCGGCACTATACTTTATTTTTTTAACAAGAGGGGCATTTCTATGGCGCAGCGGGCCCTAGCTGGCAGGGCATGCTGGTGCTTGTGGTTCTCCAAATGCCAGCATGCTCTTTTGGGCTGATTTTATTACTAATTAACTTTTTTTTTTCAGCTTCGGTGAGCTGCTCCTTACACTTACACCATTCCAGGGATGGTGTAAGCGTACGGCTTGTTAAGCAGCCACCGGACAGCCCCGCACAGAATATTTAAATGAGAAAAACACCCCTTTTCTCATTTAAATATTGTGGAACATAGTGCAGTCGGATACGGACACAGACGGATGGATACACTTGTGCCCATCTTTCTGTGCTCACTCCCGATCTGGGCATGTGCTGTGTTCATTTTTGCTGTGCTTCCTTCTGAAAAAAAGACGGAAGCACATCTCTGAATCCAGGCACTAGACAGCACTATTTATACCCTCTGATGGACAGTTCCGTTTGCAAAATCACGATAAAAATTGCCCAAAAATTTAGATTTTGACCAAATCAACTTTAGTAAATTCAGCCCCTGGTGCCTGTTTCCTGATCCATCTCTCCGTTCATGCTCTGTGAGAATGTAAGTGTGTGAAAGTACCCTTGTGGATCTGGTGTTCCCCTGTAACCACCGTAACAGATTTACACAAACTTAAACACTTTGGGCCTGATCCAGACCTACGATGTAGCGCTGAGCGTACTAAGGCTCAGCATTACATTGTGAGACTCCCCCTGACACTCCCCCTGCCCCATCGTATTCAGGACCTGATTAACAATGGGGCTAATGGGACTACAGCCCCAGGCCTCCATCTGAAAATAGGCCCCACACACTGCAGAACTCCAGGCCTGCCACTGCAACCTCCTCCAAAGCATACTATACAGTGTGGGCCCTTTAAAATTTATAGCCCCAGGCCCACATTGCCCTCAATCCGGCCCTGATCGTATTAACACTCCCTTACGCCGGCTGAAGGCTACCCTAACTTCAGCTGGCGTAAGGGAGTGTAAATTCGCTGGGACGGCGGCGTTAGTATGATAAGCCTTATTACCCTCCCTCCCCCCACCTACCTGCACTAACCTCAGCGTAGTAACGCTGGAGGACGCTGAAGCTACGGATGCCCAATCCATGTTCGGGCATTTCCGTAGTAATGCCGGGCAACATCTGCCCGGCACATGCACAGATCGGCTTTTAAGCCGATCTTACGCTGCTGGCTGGTGTTTTAATGCCAGCCAGCGTAAGTCTGGATCAGGCCCTTTCTCATTTCATACTAACTACCTTAAGTTCTGATACTAAAACTGTTTTGTTTTGGATTTTACAAAGTACTGGGCTCTTTTGCCATACAACCTACTTCATTCTGTGATATATAGAATTTCCTATTATGTATCAAATCCAAAGTCCTATAGATTTTAAGCTTGTAAGCAGGACCACCCAGTCTGTTTGTTACTACCCAAATCTTGTTGTATAATGATTGTGAACATTGTAAAGCACTTTGAAATTGCATTATAAATACCTGTTAATTAATAATAAATTAATTAATAACTGTAACAACTATAACAAAAGTATGACAGCAGTAGTATCCTGACATAGGAATGCATTTTGGTTATATGAATGACAGAAAGATGAATGCATTAATTACAAAAAATAAAAGAACCAAAAATACATTTGTTTTATTTATGTTGTTTTGATAATATTTCACTAAATACAACATTGTACAAGAAGGCCTAGATTTGAAGAAGAACAATAAATAAATATCCATAAGTGGGTAAATATATATACCGTATAATAAATTACTAGTAGCAGAGTTTAATTTTCATCCACATCAAGTAATAATTGTGGAAGGGTGAAGTTATGCTATAGAAGGTTCCCAAGAAGGCTGCCATGCATGTGCTTGGACACAGGGTCCCACATGTGTTGTCAACTGCCAAAAAGTAGGATTTCAGATGTTTTACTCTTTGTTTGGGATCTGTTGTTTTATTTATTCAGATTATCATGTTTCTTGACTACAACCTTTTGTTTTTACTTGGCAGCCCCACTGTTACTAAAAATGACTATAACCAAGTTTTTTAGACATATATTCAATATGGGGATGGAAAACACCTTTACCCCATGGGTTCATTTAAGTAGTTTTCGCCAATCTTGTATTAATAATCAGCTAAGCTGAAAACAATATTTTCTTAACTATGTTACACCTGGTTACTAAGGATCTGATCCAGACCCCTGCACGCTTTTCTTACGTGCGGGGTTCTTAAAATCCGCACAGAAGAGGGGATTGAACTCTCCCTGTCACTTTCCTCTCTCATGCAAAGTTTTGGTGACTTACACTGCCATAAGGCAGCCTTAAGTCACATGTGTAGATCAGAAATCCGTCTGACCACTGATCCGCTCATAATTCTTTATTACAAAGTTGCCAACAATTCAAAGCCTCCCTCCGGGAGAACCCGGATGGAAGCCATAGATTACCGCGAGAAGGCGTGGCTTAATGACGCAATTTGCATTAAGCTCTGACCCCTGGTCGATCACCCATGTGATCTCAGGTGTTAAAGGGGTGGGCAGAACCTGATGACATCATCAAGTCCCGCCCATCCCTAGTAACTCTAGGGATTATACTGGTGATTTATTGGGTGGCATGCGGGAGATATGGCGGCTCTCCCGGGATACCGGGAGAATGGCCCAAATTTCGGGAGTCTCCTGGATATTCCGGTAGAGTTGGCAACTCTGCTTTATTACCACTCCTCCTGTACAAATACTCCTCCTACCTCTAGGGGGAAGAACCGCCCTTTGTACTTGATCTTAGTTTTGTATGATAGGTGTTACTAGCGGAAATTGCATGCATCATCTGGAGGGCACTAGCACCGTACCTTCCAGACACTGTCCTAAGTTCTTTTTCTTTGAGTTACACCATATCTGCCGACTTCCTGTTTCTTCCTTTGTGGAGAAACAAGAGACAGCAGAATGAAGGCAGGGATTGATGTGCTTTATGCAAATCACTGTCCAAAGTCCAGCCCCTGCCTAATCAAAGCTGCCATCCATAGGGTTACTAAGGATGTGCAGTGTTTAATGTCACAAACTCGTCATCCTTAGTAACGCTAAGGGCCTGAGACAGTGATTTGTATTAAATAACTGACTAAAACCAAGATCTGAGAAATTTGCTTGCTGCCCTGGGATTCTGGGAGCAATGCCTATATTTTGGGATAATCCTGGACATTCCTGGAGAGTCATCAACTATTGTTGCACTACTGACTGTGGAACTCATTTAAAAAACATTTATAAAACATAAAGCAACATTTTTGCATTATATGGTTTTATATCCATTGTTAAGAAAGAAACTATACATTTAGAGCTGCCCCTGGAAAGTACAGAGTTAACTTTCTAATGATGAATACCACACATGCACCCTTTCCTCTTACTGCTTTGATTTATGCACTTTATTAGGCCCAAATGCCTCATTAGAATTGGCCACTGCTGAGAGGAAAGAGAGCTGCCTGTAAGCTCTGTCTAATCCATCATGCTGCTAATTTAGTATGACTGGTCATCACTGATGTTTTGCTGCAGTGGTGACCTCTTGTTGCCGGGATGCCATTTGCTGTATTCCCACACATGAACTAATAAAGACACTTTGAAATACTTCTACCTCCAGAAACCTGATTTGACACTTCACCTACACAGTGATATTTCAGTTGATTCATTTGTTCCTTTGTACTTTGTGGTTTATAGTTAACTTTCTTTGTCAGAGGAATCACTAAATATGAATATGTGACACACATAAAAAATTATCTGCAAAATGCTTAACACTTAATGCTGTGCAATTAAATGTTATAATAGTAATGAGAGTTAAACACTTTTTCATGATAAGGTATATGCATATGTTTTCATTTGGTTTACATTAAAAAGAAGTATCTTTGTTTTACTGACCTTAACAATGTATTGTTCTTTGTAGCATTTAGTCCATTTTGTCTCAGATTCAAAATGACTGTTTACAGTGATCAGTGGTGTCACTAGGGTCGGTGTCACTCAGTGTAATAACTAATGGTGTCACCTCCATGGACCTCCTACCATACCCGACTATACAGAAACCCAGCATCCAGTTTTCATCCATTACTGCAGCCCTCTTTTATGTCTCCAGCCATCACTGCAACCTCCTTGTATGTCTCCTGCCATTAATGCAGCTTCCTTGAATGTCTCTATCCATTATTGCAGCCCCCTTATGTCTCTAGACATTATTGATGACTCCTTGTATGTCTCCGGCCATCATTGCACCCTTTTGCTTGCTTCAATTTACTTACCTTGGCTTTGTTGACGTCATGTTCCCTGCTGACTCTCTTCTTGTTCTTCTCTCCTCCGCAGCTCTTTGATCACTGAGTAATGCTGACATGACATTTGCGTCACATCAGTGTCATCCAGATGGGAGCGAGCAGCTGCAGAGGAGTTGTGCTCTCTGACATTAATAAAGTTTCTGGCTGGCTCTTTGCTGTTAATCATGCACCAAGTCAGCCATACACTGTGCCTGTGCTGTGCCCGTACTCCTCTGTCAGCACCTCTTAACTACTTTTAGCAGTGCAGCTGCACTGTGCACCACATGGCTGCACTACTTAAAGACTTTCATTATTTCATTTTTACTTAATTCACCCAAGATTCACCCAAGGGGTGACAGATTAGAGGTTCTGTCACCACCTTAGAGACTGACACTTGCTGCATGCGCAGTACCATTTTCAAGCAGACTTCCGCAAGTAGCGTCCAGCGTGTTGAAGGAAGGTGCTGCAGATGCCAACTGTTACAGTAGCATGTTGGGGTCATTTATGTCATTCATATTAGCATATCACTGACATTATGGGTTTTCCATTAAAGAAAAGCTAATTATTGTCTTCATTTGTTTTTAGGATTTCTATAATTTTTTCACAATGGTTTCATTTCAATATTTAGTCTTTCCATTATTTTATGTGCATTTTATGGACCGGTTTCATATCTAATAACGTTCACCTATTTACGCATGTCAGATGTGTTACTTAAGTTCGTACTGTATCACAGTATCAACCCCAGAGAGCCTGCGCATCTGTAGGACACGTGTCAGTCTCTTGGGGATATCAGATGATGATGTGACATTACCGTCTTCCTCCACATCTTGTCCTGGAAACTCTGCAAACTGTGCTGAGGGACCTTGATGTCAATCTTAACACCCCCAAATCTATACCACCACTGACTAAATTGTTGGCAGTGTTACATTTTTGTGCCTCAAGATCATTCCAAAGGCTAATGGGTTGTGCTACAGGAATGTCCCAGGCTTCCTTTAGTTGAACCCTGAAGGTTGTCTTAAGGGCTTTTCTGTTGTGGCTAAATCAATTTATAAGTTTGCCATTGGTTTGCCATTGGAAGTTTTCCACCATAGCTGGTTTTGCACACGTTATAGGGGTTTTGGATGGCACACATATAGCTTATTTTGGTAATGATAATTAATTATATTTTTGTGTCCTCATCCATATTCGCATTTAAATGTATGGGGTTTTTTTTGTTGCTTTCTCAGGTCCTATCTCACCCATTTTGAGCAGAGGGAAATGTAGCATACAACCAGGCGCATACATCCATCCACCAGACAGATTATTGAAAATTGTGCCTTGATCAGTCTGGTGGAACCCTCACATATGCACCTGCAGCTGTTTGTGAAAGGGTGTCACTTTTGAGTTAGGAGCTGTTGATGTCAATGATGATACAGAGGAACCTGAGTAATTTGGCTCTTCTTCACAGGACACATCCACCTTTAGGGATTATCTTTGCCAAATATATTTCTTAAGTAATTATTTTTTTAACATATGTTTTTTAATGTCAGTAAATGCCATTATTGTAATTTGTTTTAAATGTCATCTTTGTGTGGAGAGATCCATCATTGTGGCACATATTTTTGTCACATTACCAGTTTGTGATCACTGGTCTCAATTAATTCTATCATTGCCTAAACCCTTTCCTGAAGGCCCCTTAACACTACAAGATTACTTGATTGGTTTCCTGCACCACATGTGTATCCCTTAAAAACTGTCCCTTTTTTAATATATGCACACATGGCATTAACTACATCACTCATTATGTAGATCATGCAAGGATGTATTGTACTCTTTGCAAGAGTTGGAAAACTTAAGATAGGTTTGACTATCTGAAGTCTGTTGGTGTATAGGTAGTAGTTAGAGAAGCAACCACACAGTTTCTAGATTTAATTATCTAGGACTGGATCCAGACCCCCTCATGTTTTCCATACGTGCGGGGGTCTGTTAGTCCGCACAAGAGAGGGGAGTGAAGGCAGCCTTTAGTCACACTTGCGGATCAGCTGTCCGTCCAACCACTGATTCGCTTGTAGGTGGGTGATGACACCCACACTGTACAATTTGAATGCTTCCCCCCGCCCACCTTAGTGGGGGGAGAGAAAGCACTGCCCCTTTGTTCGTAAATGCCATTGTATGGAACAAAGTGTATGATGGTTGTAACATTAGTAAAACTAATGTAACTAAAGTAAAACTAACGTAACATTTGAAGGGCGCATGCACCCTCCAGTCCATTCAGACCACTTACATGCCTTTCGTGCAGAAGTGGGCTAACGCTAACGAGGTCTGGATCCAGTTCCCAATGATTATTATGACCTTAAATCTGATTAAAGCAGAGCCACACACATACAAATCAGGTGTTAATTTTCAATCTCTTGACTGGATTTGAAGAGTAGTTTGTTTTTTTTGAAGTATAAATATTGTAATTTTTCTTACTAATTTATGATGATAATAAAGATTGCTTTTTTACAGATTTTAATTAAATTGAGTTTTTGTAGAATTTTGCACACTCCCATTTTTTGAGGCTTTGCATTATGATATAAAGGAGGCTGATAGTTTGTAGACTTCTATCAACCTGACAGTGCACCTTCCATAATTTAGCATATATAGTGCGTTGCAACTTGAAAAACTCTGGAATGAAAAGAGGAATAGGAGAGAAAAGAAAAGAAAAGAATGGTAAAGTGACTCATGGAAAATAGTAAAAAAGTTAAGTTAGAAAACAAAAAAAGAAACATAAAAATTGAAAATAACTTATTATTTTTCTTCTTTCATTAGGGGAGTAGTGTGAATCAACTTCTGGCCAAGTCTCCTGAATATTACCAAGATATATAGTATACAACATATATGGTAATACAATTTTCACATATTTTCCTTTGTATCTGACCTGAAAATGCAAGCTGCTGTATATGAGTATCCAGGGGCGGATTAAGAAATGAAAGTGGCCCTGTAAAAAAAAAATCTTAAAGTGGCCTCGGGGGCGGGGCCAAATAAACGGCAGGTGGGACCAACACAAAGTGGGTGGGATTACCAATTATTGATACCCGCAAAAAATATAGTGAAGTATCACCGTTTTATTTTACAGTCATCTGTCTTGGGATGACTTGCTAGTAGTTCTTGACGTGTTGAAAGCTGTTCGGGAAATGTTGATTGAAAATCTTCTCCTCTTGATTAAAGATGCTGCTCTGTTGCTAGAAGATGATCTTCAGCCTCTTCTGGCTCTTCACACAACGTCCTCCTGCTTCCTGTTCTGGGGTTCCGCTGCTAATGACCATTCGGTCACTAGAGGTCTCTCCTTTTTTTAGTGTATTTGATGGCATAGACACTAGAGGCTGCATCCCTCGCTCCTTCCTCCGGCGCTGAATGCCAAAACCCCACAAGATCCAATGCAGGATTTGGAAGTTTGGCCTCGGTGACTTCCAAGGCGCGCAC
>WWET01000667.1:251877-282338 GCA_011038615.1 Limnodynastes dumerilii | reverse complement strand
CATATCTCCACTTTTCCAAAGCCGCAGCTTAGTAAATATGGCCCATGATCTTCAATAAAATACCCATTGATGTGCCCCTTATCTGCACTCTATAATTGTACCCTCAAAAAAAATGTTTGTTAAATCAAAAAAATGTGAATACATTTTTTTTAAGATCGTTTTCAGCATGAATGTTCATAAAATACTGAATTACAGTGTTTCCCACCTCATGGTTTATACTAGAGTGTAAGGACTCACAAGACTTGAACCATGCATAAGAAAGGACATTAATGGTATTGATCATAGATCAATAGATCGTAGATCTATTGTATCTCTAATGTACACTGGAAGGGATGCTACAAAGGGATGTAAGAAACGATTATTCTCTGAGACAACCATTACCGGAAGCAATTAGTCTTCTAGGTGGATTTGTCATGTCTTTGTGTATCTTTGGAACAATGTTCTGGCATAATAATTTACAGTATAAAAGTAATAGGGCTGGATCCAGACATTAGTTACACCTGGGCTAAACCAAGTTGATTGCAGGGGGAGTCAAGTTAATTGTATTCTTTGCATGCAGGGATATATCTTTGAATTGCTTACTGCACACAGATACTGACCAGCTTTACTATCACACTGTTATTTAGACTTGGGATAGGAAACATCACCTCTCAACTCTAATATTGTTTGCAACAGATGAATTATGATTCCCCTGCAATTAACATGGTTTAACCCAGGAGTAACTAATTTCAAGCACTTACTTAAGTCTGGATCCAGCCCATATTCTTGGAAAAGAAATTACACAATCAGTTTTAGATTCCATCAGTAAAATCTGATATAATTTAACAAGTTACAAGTTTATTCATTCTCAGTCTTTACACACAAGGCTTTTATTTCTTTTATCTTTGACCACAACTGTTCTCTTCAGTCTCAGTTATCTTTCTATACCACTTATTTGGCCTAAAAAGTTTGGGCCAGAGATTTTTACAGTGCACGAAGTGGTGCAGTATACAGTAATATGCCCTACTACTTCTCTCACTGACTTCATTGGAAAACTTTAAGTCTATTTATTCTATGATTTCATACCTCCTCATCTCAATGTCCAAAACACCACTTCTCCATTTACTTCTATTTTCGTCTATATTTCCATAACTCCTCTTCTAAACTTCTCTTAAAACTTGTTATCACAACACCTAAGTGTAGCATGTATGTTTTATAAATATAGATTTTGCTAAAATACAGTTATATACTATTGATTTAACAAGCTTCAATAAAAAAAAACCCTGCTGTGAGCCTTAATGCTTGTAGACTGGATTTGTATAATGCTTAATAAAATGCAAACTATAAATTGAATGCTGGTGAAATATATCAAATAGTTTAACAAGTATGTCATATGGCAATCATTTATTTCAGTAAATAAAATGTGCACAAATTACAAGCAATAGATGCTAGTATTGTGTTAAAACAACAAACTGATTGTTCAAAAATATGGAAGTCAATCGTCAAAAGGCTACACTAAACAATACATTATCATTAAATAATATACACAAATATAAAGTACCATAATTTCCATACAGTGGTGTGAGACAACATGTTCTGTTAAACAAACCATCTCATAAAGGTGTTATGAACTGGCAACATTTTTTTTAATTTACAATACCCGAATTTAGATAGTAGGTGCCTTTTTTATTATTGGCTTTGCATTTTTTCTCTTAAAATCACTATATGCTCTATGTTACCCTCTTGCCTTAATTTATAGGTAGTTTTGACAGTGCATAGATACATAAACTTAGGTGTGTTGCATGGAATAGCAGGTCAACTGAATTGAACTGAATAACTATTTCTGTTCCACTTTGCAGTTGCGTTAGTCATTGCAGTTTTGCATACCTTCAGTGGTGGGTGCTTGGAATTAGTGTACAATATAAAAATATATAAATACATCTCACCTCCCACTGTAGACAGAAACGCCATGGAGACACTTCTAATATGGAAGATTGGATCCAGATCGGAAAAAAAAAACACTTTTCTTAAGCATTGATCTGGACCAAAGTCCCTCTTTGAGATAAAAAGGAGGTTTTGTGATGTGAGCAATTAGTGTTTTGTTGGTCACGCAATTCCAAAATATATCAGATAGCAGGTGGCACTTTTATTACTGGTGTTATAGTTTCTCGCTTCTCGCTTTTTGGCTAAGATCGAGTGTAGCATCTGTTCTTAAGGAGGGGGTGAGAGCCCCTCTGATAGGCAGAGAAACCTTGGTCCTCTGGTCATTTGGTTGAAGATGCATTGGAAGCCGGGAAAAACGTGCCTCCAGAATGGCGAACCAAAGGTGCCTGAAACACACTCACCGAGTGGCATAGTAAGGCACTTTGATAGTCCCCACGGTTTTTAAGCACTCGCCTCCCTTGCTCTGACCTTTTGGCTTGGCGGGAGAATTTTTTTTTCCTCTCCCTGCCCATAAGGCTGGAACTTGTACTCACTGGGCACTATTTATTTTTTCTTCAGTTTGTCACTTTCACTTTTTTGTCACTTTTTTCAAGGATTGAAGGTTCGGCTACGCCCTTATGGGCTCTGACCCTAGGGGGGTTGTGTGGCCCTATGGTTCCACCCCTCCGGCCCACTGTGACTTCTCCAATTGCCTAGCAAGAGGGAGAGGTACAGTTGTTGTGCCCTGGGTGACCCTTATGGTGATCCCAGTGACAAGTTTGAGGGTCCCTCTAGCTTTGACGAAGGGGTCCCACTGACCCTGTCCGCTCCAGTGGTCTTTACTGGCTATGGAGTGGCAGGGATAGTTGGAGCTCTTCTCCTTTGGAAAGGCTTCAGCCCGAGCCCTGTGCACGTTTTGTGTTTTGCACTAGTTTGCACTTCACTTTTTACACAGAGCACCGAAAGTCACGTTCCCGGCTTTCAATGAAAAAAAAAACTTGTGTTATAGTTTTTTCATAGTCGCTACAATTATGAATAACACTGAAAAAGCTATTCTATTCATTAGCATTGTCGACCTCTTAAAGAACAGGCCATTGGACCATATCCAGATGTATGTGCAAAGTCCACACGTTCATAGCCCTGCGACTAGAAATGTATGGACATTAGCAACCTATTTTCTGCAGTGAGGAAATTAGTATACTCCCTCTTGATCTCCTCCATGCGAAAGGCAGTTACGAGAACTACAACCTATCTTAAGAATACTGGATTGTACGTAAAGACCTAGACAAACCCTTACTGTACAATTTAAATCCCTAGGCCTACCCACCATGTGTATGCATGGCGAGTGGGTCAGCCCCCCATGCAGACACTGAAATTTTTTTGCACAGAATTCTGCATAATGCATACAGACAGGTGATTTCTGTACGTGGCATATGGAAATCGCCTGTCGTTACTAAGTCTGGCTGCGGCCCAATCAAAATATAATCAGTGTTTTGGTTTTTTTTTTTATTGGTATTTGATCATTTTGGTATTTGATCATTTTTTTTCATTGCTTATGCATACAAAAAAAAAATGTGTCTTTAAACAGACACATGTATGCATATATAATGGGTGCTGGGCAGTCTCTGCTAATTATCCATGCATTGCAAACACATTCTTTTACATAAAAATTACACACAACTCTACGTGAGGCACTCTTTATGGTTTCTTTATTAAAAAGTAATAGGTCTGCAAAGGGAATGCAGTTCAGTGTACACTGTATCACTTGCAGAGATGTTGAACATGTATTGCAGTTTAATTAACACCTGATAACATGGAAAATGTTTGTAATTGTGTATCAGAACATTCAGAAAATTTCCACAAGGTGACAATCTTTGGCACTACCAGCTTAAAATGTGCCCAGTGTTAGCTTTGTAAGATTACAGGTTTAATGGTTGTTGAAACAGTAAATATTACCCTTTACCTTTCATGCTGGCTGGTCCAGCACTTGCTGTGATGTATCAGTCCCCAATGTCCTATAGAGTGTAAGCTTGCAGACAGGGTCCTCTTATCTACCCAGTCTGTCTGTTACCACCCTGTCTTGTTTTAATTAATGTTAAAATTGTAAAGCACTACATAATCTGCTGGCGCTATTGAAAAACCTGCTTATAAATAAATATATAACATATCCCTTAACCTCTTTTGACACATACATTTAAAATATAAGAATCGTCTTATATAGCAATATAAGATATTGTCATGCACTGACTGTTTATCTGCACAGCATTACTAGATGGATGACTGCAGGAGTTTTACAACCATTTGCTTGCATTGTGAATCTACATGAACTATTCCTCAACCATATGAGACGTACTTTAAGCCCATGGAGGTGACTAAGAAGTTACTTCATCCACTAGAAAAAAAATTTTAAGCAATGATTTCTATCACTGGGACCTATTTCCTGTTTTCCATTTGCTTGTGCTTATTGGCAATTTATGGGGTTCTGTATAAAGAAGGAGTATCCATTCTTTTTATCTAATGTATTATATAGACGCATTACATGCAAAGTGAGATACTTCAAGCCTTTATTTGTTTCAATTTTTTTGATTATGGCTTACAGCTTATGAAAACCCCAAAATCAAAATCTCACAAAATTAGAATAATGTAAAAAGGTTCAATATTGTAGGCTCAAAGTGTCACACTCCAATCAGCAAAGGAGGGAAAGCCTCAAAAGGAAATTGCAAAAGAAGTTGGATGTTCTCAAAGTGCTGTATCAAAGCACATTAATAGAAAGTTAAGTGGAAGGGCAAAGTGTGGAAGAAAAAGGTGCACAAGCAGCAGGCACCGTAGCCTGGAGAGGATTGTCTGGAAAAGGCCATTCAAAAGTGTGGGGGAGCTGCACAAGGAGTGGACTCAAGCTGGAGTTAGTGCATCAAGAGCCACCACACACAGACGGATCCTGGACATGGGCTTCAAATGTCGTATTCCTCTTGTCCGATGTCAATCTGCCGCTTCCTGATCATTTTTCCTGACCATCCGTCAGGGACATCACACCGCTGAAGAATTTGCTACAGAGTTTCGTTGCTAGGCTACCGACTGCCAATGGAACGACCCTGCGCTCCATAGTCAGTTCCAGGCAGGCCTCTCTGAACAGCTGAAAGATGCCCTGGTGCAGTTTCCTACTCCTGCTAACCTTGAAGACTTGATGCTGCTAGCTATAAAGGCAGATCGTCGACTACGTGAACGTCGCACTGAATGGGACTCATTCCTGACTCCTCCGGTCTATACGCTCCCAACTACTCCGGTGGACATGCCATTCAGAGAAAATAGAGTTTCTTCTCATCCACTGCCCATCAGCCCCTCTTATCTTGGGGCACCCATGGCTTTTTAAACAAAATCCTCAAATCGACTGGATCAAAGGGGATATTGCTCGCTGGAGTGAGTCATGTGCCATCTCCTGTCTGACCTTACCAGTCCGTAATATTCGGATCCCTGAAAACAGACTCCCTCCTCAGTATTCCTCCTACCTTGATGTCTTTTCCAAACAATCTGCGGAGGTTTTACCGCCTCACAGGTCATATGACTGTGCGATCGATTTGGTTCCCAGGGCAAAACTGCCCAAAGGTCGGTTATGTTCATTATTCCGTCCGGAAACTGAGGCTATGGACAAATATATCAAGGACAGTCTAACGAAAGGTTTTATCCGTCCATCCAAATCTCCTATAGGAGGATTTTTCTCTGTGCAGAAGAAGGATGGAACCCTGAGACCTTGTATTGATAAAGGCTTGAAATATCTCACTTTGCATGTAATGAGTCTATATAATATATTAGTTTCACCTTTTAAGCTGAATTACTGAAATAAATTAACTTTTGCACGATATTCTAATTTTTTGAGTTTCATCTGTGTACATGTTTTGATGGGTGTTTCATTTATGAATTTGGCATTAAAGTAGTCATTATATTTTTATGATTTATCACATTAAAATTTTTCTATATTTTTACTCTGTGTTCACTATTTTTTAGCCATCATGGACCAGATTCAGAGTTTGAAGATAAGAAAGTAAAGCTACACCTGGGCAAACCATGTTGATTTCAGGAGGAGTCAAATTAATTGTATTATATGCATGCAGAAAGAATACTTTGATTTTGCTTATTGCACACAGATACTTAACTGATATCAGCTAAAAGTGTATACATTTTAGACTTTTACACAGAGACATCACCAGAACAGAGGAGTTTTCAATAAAGGAGGAAAACATCATGTGCCAGATTTATTAAGGGGTGAGTTAACTCACCAGTAAAAATCGCTGTTGAAAGGTGAGTTTATTTTTTAAACTCGCTGGATTTACTAAGGAGCGAGTTTCACTAGCGAGTTTAAAACTACGGCGATGTGTGTCGATTAAAATCACGGCGAGCTTGTGTAAAACTTCGGCGAGTTTGGCAGCGATTAAAATAGTGTTAAAGTACAGAAAAAAATGTTTTCCATTAAACTTTCCGGCGTATCATGGACTGACTAGGTAGGGTATCTGCTCTGGGTTCCCGGGGATGTGATAGTGGTTCAGAGAGATAGCGGAAGCTGGATGGCTTTATGTATGACTTGCTCATGTGTTAGTGGGCAAAGGGTTGACAATACAAGATGAGAATTTATTTGGATGGATAAGGCAGGCTTGACTGGACTGGACAAGGCAGGCATGACTGGACTGGACAAGGAAGACTTGACTGGACTGGACAAAGACAAACTTGACTTGGACTGGACGACTTGACCAGGACTGGAGTTGACCGTAGCAAGCTTTACTAAATTGGACTTGACCAGGATTAGAGTAAAACGTGGCAAGCTTGACCTGGTCTGAACAAGGACTGGATTGAAATTGACCTAGACTGGACTGGACCAAGAGTAGATATGAACTAGAGAAAGGCTTTACTTGACCTGGACTGGATCAGGAATAGATATGAACTGGCGCAAGGTTTGTTTTGACCTGGACTGGATGAATAATAAATATGAACTGGAGCAAGGCTTGACTTGACCTGGACTAATCCAGGCCTGTACTGGATTTGACTAAACCTGGACTGGACCAGGACTGGACTAGGCATGAGCTGAATCAGGACTTGAGCTGGACCGGAGCATAGACTGAACTGGAACAGCACATGGACTTGGACTGGATCAACAGGAAAATCCAAGGCATCTTGGATGAACAAGTTTTTCTGGCATTGAGGACTCAGTGCTCTGGATTTAAATAGGGCACCTTGGCTCAGGATTGTATGGTCCGATCATGCAATTCTCCTGGCTTGATTCCAATTGGCTGCCGATAGTCATGTGCCCCGATCCAAGATACACCATACACCGGAGGACATCGGTGTTTGGCACCGAGAGTACATAGGAGAACATGTGGTGAAAGGCAAACGGGACTGATACTACTGAGAGTGGCACCTCCTTGGAGGCAGAAAGCAGGTACGCCTGGAGAGAGCCGCTGACAGGTGGCTCTTGACATGGTAAGTCCCGCTTTTCATGACACGGTGTTTGCATTAAAAACGCTGGTGTTTGCATTAAACTATCCAGAGTTCACCTCATATACACATACATTTGGAGGTGGTTAGCCTTATTTGTCAATTGTAAGTCCCTTTTAACACTTTGTGGCGTTTTTATATGTTCCATTACTTGTTTTGATTTTTTAGTTTAACACATTATTTGATTTTTTAATAAAATTATCTTAAAAAAAGCTGTATGTAGCAGGTTAACACAAAACGCCATTGTATATAAATTAACAATAACCATCGGCTGCTAGCCCTTGTGAGGTTATTTTTAAAGTCATAGTGATTACTTACTGAGCAACTGCCAGCGATTTCATCAAACTCTCCACTCACAACCATCTCTATTTTCTATGGCGAGTTTTGGCCCATTCTACAGCGTGTTTCAAACTCGCCTCTTAGTAAATCCAGCGATTTGTATGTTCTGAATGTAAAAATTTACCAGAACGAGTTCTACTATGGCGAGTTTGAAAGTACATCATTAGTGGTGAGTTTGGGGCAATTAGTAAATATGGCGAGTTTAAACCCGCTGGTAAATACAATAAATCTCCAGCAAGTTTCACAATCTCGACTTTAGTAAATCCGACCCCATGAGTCAGATCCAGGCTGCCATGTTTGATGCAATTGAATCCCCAAACCAAAAAATTCAGACAGAGAAGACCTATACTGAAAATTAACTAACTGACTAACGAACACACACACAGAGTGTTCTGTTACATATGACAGTGGATCACTTGCTGTATTGAGAATACTGACATCTCAGAGAGAAGGCAATGTGAAAAAACAGACAGGCAAAGGTACATTGTACAAATATATTCTATGTGCTTGTAATGCGATGTTCAGGTAAATGCTATCATCATATGTAATATGCTTCGGGAACTATTATGTGAGTTATTGAACTGTGTGTATGAAACAAAAGAGTGATTGCTAATTCAACCATATAGTCTTAATGGGTTGACATGTATTCCAATTGGTAAGCACATGGACAGTCCAAAAGAGGACAAAATCAAATTAAAACACATGGAAGTTTAGGAATATTGAAATATTGAAAGTATGGTTCCAGTCATTTGACTCCAAACTAAGTTCTGCTGTAAGGTCTGAATTTCACTCTTTTATTTAGTTTGTTTGTCTCAGGCTGATGCAGATATGCAATATAATAAATGCCCTTAAAATAGAAAAGAGAAGTGGAAATTAGGTAACTTCCAAATAAACTAAACTTGCTAACTTCAGAAAGAACATTAACAACTATACAACTGTCATGATCACAGTACTTTTCACTGTCTTTGTTTACCTTTGTTGATCACATGACTTTCTTTCTGTTCTCAGCACTTTCAGCACTATTCATTCTCTGCTGCAGGCTTTAGTGCACAGGTGTGCCTCATTCCATTGGGACGTTGTTGTGCACATATCACTTGATCATCCCTAAAGAACTTCTATCACTTTAATTATTAGCTCCAGAGTATTACTCTAATGCTAGCAATATTCTCATGATTAATAGTGAAAGATTTCTGCAAAATAGTGGTTTTATGTTCATTTGTATGTAGTTATGGTTTAGAATAAATTGTATTTTACAGAATAATTTGGGGTCTCCCCGCATCTCAGCGTCCTAGGAAGGTCAATTGATGGCACAACTAGCAGCTGACAGCCAGAGGCAGGAGAGGGTTGGAGGCTCAGAGATTGCAGATTGCCCCGTCCCTACGCGTTTCGTCAGAGATCTGACTTTATCAGGGGGTGTGTCTTAGTGGCGTCATAAGTTCCCTTATATACCCAATGGACCAGCTGTTAGTAGCAGCTTATTAACAGATATATAAGAATCGTAGCTTACACTATATGGCATAAGATTGGAAACAAAGAGCAAGTTGAAAACAACCAAAAAGGCAACTAATCAATATACATACGGAACCTATTATAAACCTGTTCCAAAAATTAACAACATTCCAATCCAAGTAAAAGAGGGCAGAAAATGCATAATAAATAATTCTTTAAAACTGTCTGTCAAAACGTGAAATTACAAAAATCAAAATATCAAAAACTTAAAAAACTATATATTATATAATATTATTATGTACAGCACTGGTCCACTGTGGTGCAGCCTTCTAGTCCAGAAAGGTGACTGAAAGAGATTTGTCTGAGCCCAATGTTGGCCCTAAATTTACATAATGTGGTAAATAAAAGAGAAAATGGGTATTTGGCACATGGATGTAGTCATTATCCCAATCACAAATCCGCCCCTTGCATAAAATATAAATATACACAAGAAATCATCATTCATTAAAGGAAAAAAACAGTGCATAGGAAATGGAAAACAGGATAATCTCATGTTCCACATCACTTAATATAAAGATGGGGAGGAATAGTGTGTGAAAATTAATGAAAAATATGTTCATATGGGTGTACCCCTATTTTACTGTTGAGAAATGATGCGTGTCAGGATTTGCAATTTCCTAAGATGGTTTTTCATTATTATGGCACAATGTTTCATAGGAAACAAAAGTCATATTTCATGCCAAGTGCTCCATTTTCTTATAACTATTACTTTTGCGAGATGTGATGACATTTTATCCAATGTAGTTATTATTTTAATAACAAGGTAATTAGATTTAATGTATGTAAATCCACTTGACACAGTTTTGTTTCTAGAGATGCCAAGAAACGGCATTAAATTAGGATCTACAAAAAAATGAAACGCAACATGAATATTAAAATAGAAACCTGCCAAACAGCCCACTTGGGTTAATTGCAGGAGGGCCTCGGAGGAGCAAGCCCTCATATTTTAAAAATATATATAATTTCAATACATCATCACTATGTTAATTTATGAACAGAACTTTCCACACAGATTTTTATATAGAGGATCAGTTAACTGTTTAGTTGTAGGAACCTTTCTAAAATAAATTACTTCTCTAAAGCAGAAGTTTTACTTATTTGACCACTTAAGTCTAAAATAAACATATTGGAGCTGATCCAGAGCTGCGCATCCATCTGTTTTTCAGCAGGCAGTGCAGCGGGAATTAGAACAGGAGCAAGCACAGAAAGATGGGCGCACTGCTGCCCATCCGCCTGTGTCCACATTGGCCTGTTCTGCACCAGTGGAATAGGGAGTTCCACAATATTAACATGACATAAGGGGGTGTTTTTCTCATTCAATAGGTTCAATAGCAGTGTAAGGTGCCTGAGCTTCCGTGGAAAGTTTATATAATCTCAGGGGATGGTATAAGTAATAGGTGCAGGTCATTTTCAATGGCAAAATTGACATTTTGTTGTAAAAAGACTTTTCTAGATATTAAATAACTAATTGTAATAAAATCTGTTAATTAAATAATGATTAAAATAACTTTGCTTGTACCTTGCTCAGGCATTGATTTACGTAGCTAAAAAAAAGAATTTAAATGGGTTTTTAAATATAGAAAAGGCAAATATTAAGACATTGGACCGGAATCATACCTAAGAAGCAGTCACTTCTTAGGTGCGTATCTTTAGTAAAGGATGCATGCGTAGTAGGTCCTTTACACAATCTATGTACCAGTTTGGTATGTAGATTGCCTCTGTGCGGTGTTTAAAAGTGTTTAGAGTATTTTAGGTAAAAGAGGCGGCATAATGCTGCCTTGGGGAGGGTTCGGGTAGAAGTGGGAGGAGGAAGGTATTTAGATTAGCCAGGGAGTGCGGGGCGGAGGCTGCCAGCGGCAATGTCCGTGCGGACATTGCACGGATAGTTAGGGTAGCCCTATGGCACTCGTAAGTGCCATAAGGCACCTGAAAAGGGGGGTGGGATTGGGACAGGACAGGTGAGTTAGGTGCACTGCATTTAAATACATAGGAAACTGGCAGAGGCTGCTGCTAATATCTGTTGTATCTAGGTTATGATAGTAATATAATAATGATTCAATAGTTATTATAGTTATGCATATTTATTTCTTGTTGGTCACACTTAGAATAAATTTTCAGGCTCTTACAATCATTTCATGCTTGTTACTCACTTCCTTCTCTTACACAAACAATCACTTCCTACTTCCTGGTCACATGTCTATTTTGTGCTGATGCATTCTTTAAGATGCAGTACTTTAAATCACAACTTACCTGCAATGTATATATAAGTCATTACAGGCTCTGACTGCAGTGGGGATACATCTGCCCTTTTCCCTTACGTCCTATCCAGAGTTGTGTATTTCTGTGGAAACACGCAACTCTGGATGGGTCGTAAACCATTTTTGCATACCTCATCCGTCAAAACTCTGGATCAACTCCGTCGAGTTAAATAAATTCTATCTATTACTCTATTATTATATAATAAGCATATATAACAATGGACTAGATTCACTCTTAAGAAGCTCTGGATTTTTTAGTGTGGTCTTTTAAGAAATTACCTAATAAGCATACCTAGTAGGTTATGTACACAATCTGTATTTTAACTAGGTATGTAGACGGACTACGAGCGGTCTTTAAAGACTGCACATCGTTATATAAGTAGGAAGAGGCATGCCATGGCAGCCTTTGTCCTTTTTTAAGAAAAGTGGGTGGGGGGAGGGATTTAAATTATACCGCTTTCACATCACCACGCCCCGTTTTTCCGGGAAGAAATGGCGGGTCAAAAAAAAGAAAAAGTCCACAAAAATCCGGGAAATGCCCGGGTCTCTCCCTTTCAAATCTCCACAGAATTTCTAGGGTCTGCCCTGTCAAACAACTGTCAATCAGCCTAAAGAAGAGCTCTTATTGGCTGAAAAAAAATAAAGGGGGCTTAACTTTTTTAATAAACTACGGTACTTTTATAAAAGAGGACCTTAAAGGAGACAGGCTGCATTTTTTAGAACTTATAGGTCTCCTTTCTGGTCCGTCTGCCTGCAGAGAGTGGACATACATATAATAAGTTCATATAAAACCCTTCTTTTTTCCTGGGTCTGAATCCCGGGTCATTAAACCCGGGTAGCTGAAAAAGGGACATTTCACATCACCACCATATACCTGGGTTTTGCTATTTGGTGGTTATGTGACAGTGGTTTTAGCCAGGGACTGTATGGAAAAGGGATCTCCGTGTGTATTTTTACTCTTAAGTGGCATAAGGATGCTAAAATGGGAGTGAGTTGTGGGGCAAGACGGGTAAGTTAGGTGCTGTTCTGAACTTATTCTTGCCAGTGCATATGGTCCTATGTGTCTAGAAAAGTGTGTTTCCTCAAGAACACTGTCATATGTGTTTATACATGGTATAACTGAGGACATTGACACCTGCTTGAGGGTCTTAGACTTTGACGCATATCAGTACAGATCGAAATGCCGTATTGATATTATAGTGGCATTGATGATTTATACTTTAGTCATTAAAACTATAGAAAGTGTGACTTCCACCTAAAACTCCCTAATCACATAGGGCCGTATTCACAGATCCGTTTTTAACGTAGATTGCGTGCGTATTTTTAGGAGCAGATTAACTGCGCATGCGTAGTAACTTTTTCCACACAAATTACGTAGTATTTACGCTCATAAGTACTTTAGGCACGGACTTGAGAATTGCACAGTGACATACGTACGGAGGGGCGTGGTTTTAATCCGGACGGTATAAGTTTCATAAAAGTGGGCAGGGAGGATGCATTTAATTAGACATTTGAGGGCACGGTTAGATAAATATGCACGTACATAAGTAACATACGTGCGTAAGTACACACGTAGGGTTAAGGGTGCCCTATGGAGGTGAAAGTCACCGAAAACCTGTCCGTGCGAGGGGAGTGTTGTGGTTGTTGTCTTGCTACATGCGTGCATAAAAATGCACACGTAGTAAATAAGGATCTTTGAATACGGCCCATTATCTCCATTCACATCCTACAAAGGAGCAATTCTGAATGGTTTAGGACAGGATATGGTGAGGATGATTCAGAGCTGCACTTGCATATATTTTCAAGGGAAACACAGGAGCAAGTGTACACTTGAGCAAAACCTTGTTACAATGTTAATTATTTTGCTCATAGAACTCAAAAACTGCAAAGCTTTCCGAGTAAACTATAAGTTAGAGTTGAGCCAGGCAACTTTTTTCTGAACTCTAAGGAGCTGATACAGAGTTTTGTGTGTGTGCGAGACGAAATCGCGCAAACTAATTTAACTACAGGCTATTTAAAGTTGCGCATTTTCGCATAAAAAATGCAAGCGTGAATCGTGCGCATTTGGAACACGGCTATACATTGGCAGAAGCGTGTCCATGCTTTCGTCTAACTGATCAATTTAGTGGAATGTGCGCGCACGCAAGGACACGTTTTGCTGTCCGCATACTTTTAATTCAATGAGAGGTGGATGTGGAAATGCACATTAGTGGTGTATTTTTTATTTTTGGAATTTAAAAAAAATTATTTTCCCAAAAATGAATGTTTGGGAAAAAAACTAAACCTTACATATTTAAATTGTAAACGATTTAATAGTGGTATGTGTTATGTAAATGATAGCAACACTAACTAATTTGTAATATTGTGTTTTTATTTACAGTGTCCCACTACATACAAAAGAAAACTGACAATTTTTATGACTAATAAAAATAAAATTTTTTTTTAACATAACTAAAAAAAGTTATAAATGTTATACAAAGGGCATGCGCATGAAACGAACTAAAAAAAAACTAACTTATGTTGAAATTCCTCATAGTATCAAATATTCCTGCAGATATATGCTGCTTTTTTATTTGTATCTTTATTAAATAGTGTTTTAGCAGCTGTGCCAGTTTACCATGGTTTTGCCCAGATCTACACTTACATCTGTTTTGTCCTTACTCCTAAACTCTGGTTCAGCCCCTTCATCTTTAGTAAATCTATTTGCTGGTATTGTAAAGCCCGCTAAAACTGCTATCCTCAAAGCCATAACAATTCAGACTCCTATTGTAACTTTATTACCTAGAATTATTTGTAATATATTAATATAATAATGAGTCACGTAGTTGTTTTTATGAACTGTGCAAACCACAGGGGTGTATCTTGTTTCTGTGTTAGAATTATAGGATGTTTTTCTTTGCATTATTAATTCTTTTATATTTAAAAAGCATCTGTTCTCAGTATTGATAAGTTCAATAAAGTCTTTACATGCTAATAAATAAATTGTACTGTATGCATTTCCAAATGTATTTCAGTCGAATCAATTGCAGCATGCTACAAAAATAATAACTTCAATATCACACTTAGACATCTCAATAATTAAAGCAATACTTAGCTCAATCAAACACACCTAAATGCAGCCTGAAACTAAGTGGGTGATTTCTTCTGAAATCAATAGCAATCCAGAGAAAGCATCAGGCCTCAGCACTCCCTTAATTACATATTATACAGCTCATGGTGTGTGCGTGGGTTTCATTTAAGTGCAATAAAAATTTGAGGAATTTTCCTACAGCCTTGTTATTTATACAAGTGTGTACAAAAGACAGTAATTTAGATCAGGATCTAAGCGTGTGAGAAATGAAAAGACTCCACCTATATATAACATTTAATTACAGGCTATAAAATGGTGTAGTATATAATATAATTTTGCATTGCTCAAAAGGGAGGAGTACATAAACTACCATGTTACATGCGATGTTAATTAGATATTTAAGAACAACTTTACTCTATACATAAAGGAGTGTATTATTATTGATAACTTATTAGTTGTAGATGTGACTTGCGTGTCTACATTCATTTCCATATTTATATGAGCGTATTAACTTAAAACTCTAAGTTATTAGCATTGGAATGTCATCTTTTTATTTTTATAATATTATGTAATGATACAGTGCAATAACAATCTTATTTTTTGTTGTGATTTACAAAAGACAACAAGTAGAGAATATGATGTATACAGTATAGACTAGGGCCCTGATTCAGATCTTTAGCGGGCCTTATTTTTAATCGCATCTTGAACCCAAAATGTCTGCTTGGTATTGCTGTGAACCAGAATACACTAATGGTGTTTGCACAAATTAATTTATAGGTTAATACAGACAGGTGTATGAAGGCAATGGTAATCTGCTTTAACATAAACAAAGGAAAGAAAATGCCCCAGCAACACATAATATTACTGTGAACCTACTGCTTAACCACAGAGGACTGTATTCACACCTAAGAGTGAGTCAGGTGCAGACAGATCCACACCTAACTCACCCGTCCTGCCCCTAACCCACTCTCCCCCCCCTGTTTTTAGGTACCTTATGGCACTTACAAGTTCCATAGGGCTACCTTATATTACCGTGCGTAGTTTCCTTTTTAAGAAGGAATCTAAATCCCTCCCCCCTCCCACTTCTACCTAAACACTCCCCAAGGCGGCTTAAGGCCGTCTCTTTCTAAGCTACCGCATAGAGGCAATCTACATACCTAACTGGTACGTAGATTGCAAATATGACCTACTAAGCATGCGCAGTAGGTCATATGGGGAAACTCCGCACCTAAGGTGTGAATACGGCCCAGAGTCTCCTTTAATGTAATGTGAATCATTTGTTCCTTATATCCTGTGTAGCCAGATAACTGAAGAAAATAGGTAACAGCTTGAGAAATATGGAGCCATAAGTCTTCCCTTCCAGTATTCCATTATTTTTTTTTTATGACAATTTTATTTTCCTGTGCACACACTCATTTTTCCAAACAGCATTTGAGTGGCGGTAGTGCCAGTGAGGATCTTATTACTGTACTCTTCAGTATATCAAATGTGCTTGGGATGGTTCCATCAGCACAGGCTTATAAAGCTTAGTGCTGGTATCAGTAAAATAATCTCCCAACCCCAACCCCCCAATTTTATTTACACTAGTACGAGGTGTGTACAGCGCTTGTTATGCACAAGCACAACCTCTTTTACTCTAGGCTGCTCATGCAGACTGGTTGTTGCTAGGCAGCAAGGATGCTGCTTCCTCAGTTGGCTGGATGACAGGAATCGTGGGTGTTGCTAAGCAGCCAGGTTGCTGTTTGAACAGCACAGTCATAGCTTCTCCAGGTGCTAGCATGATTAATAGGGCTCAGCTGGTGCCTAATAGCCAGTATTTAGACCAAACACAACTGGGAGGAGAACTCACCCTTGCTGGTTATATTGTCTGTTTTCTGGATAGTTTGCTATAGTCTGTTTGTTTTTACTTTTGTTATTGCTCTGTCTTGTTTTCTCTCGCCTCCTAGTTCCTTGTCTTGCTTTGTTAGCCCTGCTTCCCACAGGGACCCTTTTTGTCCACTGTCCTGCCTTAGTCTTGTATGTCTTCTGTTGTCTATGTCTGTCTGCAACCCTGCTTTCTGGTTCTTATTACCTTGTCTCTGTATACCTGTCTGGACCCCGTTACTTTGTATTTGTGTACCTGGTCTGGATCCCTGTTACCTTGATACTGTATACCTGCCTAGATCTGGTGTCCTTGTCTCATCCATCAGTCCTGTCCTTGGCCCTGTCCAGTTGCAATGTTTGACTTCCAAACTATCCTTACAACTCTGGGAATAGCCACAAGGGGCTACAACCTGCTGGGTGCCTGCCGCACAAGCCTATCCCCACCATTAATGGATCTAGCAAAGACCAGGCCCCAGTTGGACTCTGGTGTACAGTTATCCTGAGTAATGTAACAGCGCTACTACTGATTTCAAAGAGAACATTTTTTATTTTAAAAGTTTGTTTTTAATGCACAACTCAAGTTCATAGACACTTTGAACCCTGTAGTTTTATACTAGATCTACTCTTTTTGTCTGGCTTTATTATTTTTTTTTACACTAGCATGAGGTCTCCTAATGTGCACTCTCCAGCTTTATGAAAGCATTACTATCTTCAGAATAGAAGAAGCAGTTGTCTCCTTAATGTGATAGATGCTTTCATGAAGTGAACAGAGAACATCCAGGCAATGGAGCAAGGCAAGGGACATGTAATTATTTAACTGATAGTCATGCTTCACAAATAACATCTTTAAAAACTAATAGGTGTCTTTATATCTGACACAGATTAGATACACCTTTTATTAATTCAACAACAGCAGAACAAGCACATTCCTAATCTTTCTACAAAAATCATGTAGAACTCTTTGAAATAGAGGAGCTCAGCTACTAGGTCTACTTTTTATGTGTGATATATATAGAGCAAACACTTCTAATGAATTTGCTTGACATGACTGCAATAATATGATTTATAACACCTTCTAGCTCTGTATCATAGCATTTTACTAGATGGATAGGAGGCTAGTTGTAATGAGATTAGGAATAAGAATACATCTATCAAGTTCTACTTCATCATCTGAGAAAAGAGAACAAATCTCATGTCAAAAGAAAAATCTATGTCAAAATTACATAAAATACATGATTAAAATCAAGCAAAGGTTACACAAACAACTTAACAGAAGTGAATGATTTTCAAAATGTAAAAAATCAGAGGTTAATGTATAGCAGATCATTGAATTACTTTATAGGTAGAAACTGACTAGTTATTTAGTACCTGATCCAGACCCCTTTAAGATTTCCATATGTGCGGGGGTCAGTCAGCCCGAACGGAAGAGAGAAGGGAACTCCCCCTGTCACTCCCCTCTCTCATACGGAGATTATGTGACTTCCGCTGCCTTAAGATCAGCCTTAAGTCTCACGAGCGGATTAACGCTCCGTCAAACCCCTGAACCTCTCGTAAGTACCTAATCTCACCAACACTGTATAATTGAAATGCTTTCCCCCACCTTTTCGCCCACCTTGACGGGTGAAGGGGAAGCACAGACCCCCTTTCTAAGGTCTGTACAACAGTTGTTATGTGCGTAAAACACTCTCCAAACATAATATATGTATGATGTATGACAAAACTGCAATTTATTTATTAACTCTTTCAAATATTTATTTTTGTATACAGAAACACTAATTATTATTTAAAAAAAAAAAAAAAAGCCTATGCATTTTAAAACTGGCCAGTTTATAGTGTGAGGTTAAAAAGTGTGCATTTGATTGTCAGGGTCAACTAGAAAGAGAAAGGGTAATGTTTACTAAACAGCAGGATTCCAAAAGCATTGATTTTCAGCTGTTTTGTCGGCTGGATTGAAAAGGGCTCATTTACCTGGCATGTGGAGAGTATTTTCCAACACCACATACTGATTTTTCCTTTTAATAAAAGTGACCTTAAAAATCCATTCAGCTGGTGCTATTACTTTCCTGCTTTCAGAAAGGCATAGGGAACATTTTTGTGTGTGAGTGTAGATGATAGATAGATAGATAGATAGATAGATAGGATAGATAAGATAGATAAGATAGATAAGATAGATAAGATAGATAAGATAGATAAGATAGATAAGATAGATAAGATAGATAGATAGATAGATAGATAGATAGATAGATAGATAATAGATAGATAGATAGATAGATAGGGCTGGATTTGATGTGTGTGTGTGTGTGTGTGTGTGTGTGTGTGTGTGTGTGTGTGTGTGTTCCTACAGGTTCAGTTGAGCTTTAGCAGTCAGAAATGTATTTATTTAATTAAATAGAGTTACATGGACACAAAATAGCAATTCTTTGCATAACAAATTGGAGTACACTAAATCAATAGTTCCCTGGTATTTATGTGAATGGGGAATTTAGGTCTGAATTAAGGGGAACCAATTCAAGTAAGCTTTATTGGCTTCAGAATTCTTTAGATCACATTGTACTTCTATGTAAAGCATAAGTACAGGTTTTCTTAACTAGAAATATTGGCCTACTTTCCAAAGTATGAAATAAAAAGGAACAACATTGTATTAAATTGCCTTTGTTACAGTTGTGAGTAACTCTCTTTCATACATTACATAGTAAATATATTAACACAGTATTTTATTGTATATAGAGTTAGAACGCTTCCACTAAAGAGGCAAAATATGTTCAGCTAAGCCTTTAACAAGTTTCCCAACTAGCATTAATACTGCAATTAACTCTTGACACATCTTTAAAGCAATATCCATGGCAACTATTTATTAGCAAATGGCTCTAGGTGCAAGGTTCACTATAATTATTTTATGTTAATTTGTTAAACTGGGAACAGTAATAAAGACACATAAACATATCCAATTATTTCAGGGTTGACTACACACACCCATTATCGCATGACACATTTAATTAATGTTTTCCCACACATAAATATAAATCTGCAATGTCGGTGAGAAGGAAATGATATCATTATTTATTGTGCATACTTAGGGTTTCTCAAAGTAGTAAATATCTTAAATTATCTTATCTATCATTCAAAGTATGGTTGTCATAAAACTATACAGCCATGTTGTGGAAACTTTAAATTATAGTTGTTAGTCATTATTGAGATAGCCATCTCAGTATAGTTTATTCTATGTGTGTAGCCACACATTAAAGGAAAGGCAACGTGATGTATTTTTATGTAGAAGAAAGTGGTGACAAGTCATGAGTAAGGTAGTACAACAGCCAGAATGTCAGTGTCAGTGCTTGATACCTTGGATCATAACCCCCCCCCCTATACAAGCAGATACATTTCATTATAGGACTCAAAGTGTCACATAAAGCCTTTAGTAGTCTTAAATATCATGTTTGCCTATCAAGAGACTGCAGATCAAATAGGTATCTTAAAGGTTTTAGTAAGGCTGATATGACAGTTTCACTGTTTTGGGGCACAGAAGGTATTCTAACAGAGAAGATCAGAGGAAACAGTGAAAATTATGTTTGTGTGATGGAAGTAGGTGGTCAAGCAGCTGAGTGACAAAGTACAAATCAATGTCTTGCATATTTAGCTGCAATATTGCTGTAAGATGTAATATGTGGTGTCGAAATCATTAATACACTGGTTTAAGGTTTTTATTTTCCTTTTAAATGGTGGAGGGGCAAAACTACCATTTTTTTTATATGTATCAAATGTCATCATTATCCATAGACATACTTATTTTCCATATTAATATTTTTATTTATTTTTTACGTATTTTTGCAATAATCATTAAGATTCATTTTTTACATATGCTCTTCCGCCCCCACCATACTTTACTAAATATGCCCCTGAGTCCCTCATGATATTTTCTGCCCCCATAAGGTTTGCACAAATTGACACATGGCAGCATTCTCCCATATTTTTATCATGTGTCAGTCAGGACCCTACCTCTTATTTCTTTACATATGCAATTATTTTGCCTCTCTTATGAAAAATAATTGTCACATTCAGATGCGCCACCAGCTCCCTCCTCCCCCTGATATTACCAAACTGGATGGCTGAAGACCAGACACTCTGCAGCAGCCCAGTCTTTACCAATGCTGGTAGAGCCTTGGCAAATATTCTGTTCAGGTGCAAAACGGAAGCCTGTCCATCCATGAGCAGTGTGGTTACTCCATACAAATAGGCAGTTCTGTGAATGTGCAGGAACAAACCTGAGGTCATGATAGAAGGAGGGATTGAGGGAGAGGGATGTGTGGACTCCTCTCTAAATTACATTAGTTCTTATTTTGGTCAGCCCAGAAATAGGTTTTTCTGTCCATTCTGTAATAAATACGTTTATAAGGACTTCAAATAATTGTGTTGGTTTGCTTTTGGGTTTACCGCACTTTTTATTTAGCCTCAACTATATTTATGAAGTTTGGAGTCTTCTTCCTAGTTGCATATTATTAATGTTCTTACATAAGGGGGAAAATTAAGTTACATCTCATTATCCTCTTTTTATTGTAAGTACATTTATTATACAGTAGGTAGACTTTCTGCTAGTCTGCCCGTGCAAGTGGAAGTGTACACATGGATGTCTATAAAGTGAAGCACACCTTCACTCTCGCATATCCTTCCACATTCTCGGCTGAGTATATAAATGAAATGGGTTTCAATAGGGCCGTTTCTTCCCAGCCAGTTTTGAACTGACTGGGATTTTGATTGCATATGCCACGATGATGCATAGCAATCGATCCACAGAGCCCCGAGCTTTTGGTGCTCCGAAAGGTAAGGAAAAAAAGTCCCCCAATCCTTCCCATAATTCTAAACCTAACCCTCCCTTCCTGGCAGCCTGACCCTAACCCTCCCTTCCTGGCAGCCTGACCCTAACCATCCCTTCCTGGCAGCCTGACCCTAACCCACAATCTTCCACAGCCTGACCCTAATTCTCCCTTCCCTGCAACCTGACCCTAACCCTCCCTCCCCCGCACCCTGGAGAGATTACTTACCTTTCTCTGCAGTCTGGCGGTAGCAGCGGCCGGGAGATAGTGGCGGCGGTGGTGTTTCCGAACCAGAATTAGTGAGTATGCCGATCGGCATAATCACCCATTCTAAAAAAATTATAAAGTGGAGAGTATTAGAAATAAGGACACCCGAAAAGGAACTTACGGATGTCCCAATTTCGGAAAGAAGATTTTCCAGCCGGGAACTGACAACGAAATGAAATGTTTACTATTTTAGCAATTTTAATATTTAACGGTAGAAAACTTTTTTCACTGCTTTTGACTATAGCAATATATCCTTTTTTTATATCTGAATTCAGTTTACATAGACTTATTGGATGGTTGATTGTGTGCACTGACTTTGTAGATTGGGACTGGCCAAGTGCCAGTGCAGGTGAAGGAACACCCACTAAAAGGGTGTAAACTGCCCCCCACCACCAATTTTATCCAGAGAATGACCAAGACCACCATGGGGCCCTAGGTAACTTTCTAGTTTGGGCCCCATTTCCTACATCTGTTATTATAGAAATTGCAAGATATGAATGGATTAGAGGCTTTGGACCGGATCCAGAATTACCTACAACAGCCAAATGACACAATCTGAATCTGTAGGTACTTTGTGCATGCAGGAACATGACAGTTACTATTAACGATTCTGGATTGCGCACAGTAAGCCTCCAATGGCTTGTACGCATGGTGGCGGGAGGAGGCATTTAAATCATACAGTAAGGGTTTGGCTAAGCCCTTTCATATGATGTACAATTACGTAGCAGCCCCATTTTAGGTGGGGTGTGTACAAAAGTTAAGGTTGGATCCATGATACAAAAGCTTGGTACATGTGAGGGGAACACAAGAGGCGTGCAGTCCCCTTGCACGTACAGAATATAGCATCGCACTTTGCATATGTTAGATTCTGCTGTGGAGACTTACAAGCACTGTTCATACTTATGTCTGGATCCGGCCCTTTAAGTGGGAGCTTAAGATACCTAATAGATGTTCTGTCTATAATTTAACTGCATTCAAGTACAATCACTCAAGAAACTGAGCTCTGATATTACCACAATGTTTGGCCTATTGCCTATTTGCCTGAAGCGGCTTCTAATATCTATTCTCCAAATATGACACGTTGACTTTCTGTGCTAGTTATTCCCAATTCTGTTATTAGTAAATCTTCAGATTAACAAAAGATTAACATTTCATTTAAAGAGAAGGTTTCTGGTTCATAATAAAATTGTAGACAACTGCTTCCTGCAATGTTATGCAGCATTTTTGCATCATTTAATGTTCAAAAGAACATCAAATGATAAGCATGGATTTCAAAGGACAATTAAAATTTCACGACTGAGAAACTAGCAGTGTACAGTAATTGCTGCAGTTTCCATAACATATTAAAATGTTTTGCTTAATTTGAGATTTAATACAGCAAATTTAGATTGCATAAAGATGCTTGGTGCCAGGAAAGCTTTCAATACTAAGGAGACAGTCTGAAAGAACAGGAGAGGCAAGATGTCTGTAGTCTGTCATTAGACAACCCTGTAGCAATACTAAGTTATGCACATTGTGCAATTGAGTACGCATTAGAACAGGATTAAGGCAACACAGAACAAGCTAGCAATATATCAGAAATAGCAGACATCATAATTAGAACTTATCAAGCATATTATATACACAAAGGAAAAAGTGCCTCAGCACACTGCTATTAAAATGCACACATTTGCAAATATATGATAAGCTACCTCAATTTAGTAACACATGACATATGACCCAATATAGGGACTCTCACTGTTTAGCGTTAGGACCAACTCAGCAGAAAAGCCTTAAAAATAGCAGGTGGCTTATGATATCTTTGCTAATTTTTGTAACTCATGTTCTGCATTTTATTTTACAGAGAGAATGGCAGGTTATATACTGGTAATAGCAGTGTGCTGGAGCACAATCTTTTCATTTGTTTCCATGCAGATTACCCCTGCCTTTCACACAAATGTCCATATTAACCTATAAATTGATTTGTGCAACCACCATTTTGTATGTAAGTAATAAATCTAACCCCAACCCTTTTTCTAATCCTTACCCTAACCCTCCCCTTCCATGACTGTAACCCTAACCCTTCCTTCCCCACAGCCTGACCCTAACCCTCCCTTCCCTGCAGCCTAACCCTAAGACTCCCTTCCCTGTAGCCTGACCTTGACCTTAACACTCCCTTCCCCACAGTCTAACCCTAAGTCTCCCTTCCCCTTCCATGGCCCTAACCTTCCCTTCCCCAGAGGCTAACCCTAACCTTCCCCCAATCCTAAAAGTCCCCGAAGAGGTTACTCACCTTTTCGGTAGTGTCTGCGGTGGGCGGCAGGTCCAGCGGGTGATGCATCCAAAAATTAATGTGTGAGTATGCCGGTTGGCATACTTAACCATTCTGAACATAAAAATGGCTGCCTATTCAAAATAGAGACAGCCGAAAAAGTTGGGGACTCCTACCGGTATATATGTTACATATTTATATATTATCAAAAAAGGGGTAATGGCTGATATTTCAGAGCACATTTAGCTTCATATCTTCATACAAATGAATGGACATTTGCAAGAATGTGTAGTTAGTAATGTTAAATATTTAATGAATATAAGAAATAACGAGAGTGGATTTAAGTGTTAACACTTGGCCAAGATACAGTGCTGGAAGAATTAGGAAATGATGACTTCAGCAGCTCCAGGTAGCAATAAATTGCTAATGTCATCCTAAGAGGAGAATATCAACTTGACTTTATCAGAATATGCACAGTTTCTGTCCCAATACAGAGATTTCCCATTTCATAAATATATAAAAACTTTAATATTACATTTTTGGCATATGGGAGACGGCAATATGAGGCGTAAAGTAGGTGAGCACAAGTGTATAGGGTAACAAATTTTAAGCACTTGACAATCAAGGTAATACATTACACCAGAAAACAGATCTGGTTCCAAAAATGCAAATCGATAGAGAGCCAAATTAACAAGTGTTTTTCCATGTTGGATCCCATGGCGAGGACTTCTGTGAGGTTTAAGAGGCAAGCAGTGGATCAATGGCATAATAGACTGGAGCTTGAAGAGTGTACCCTTTTCATGTTTTTTGCTGGATCTGAATTATCTCTATTTGCAGACTTTATTGTACTTGATATTAGTTATCTTCCCTCTACAATAACAAATCTTATTTATAATCATCACATAGCCCAGTATGTATTTATTTATCCTCAACACTCATCATCTGCTGTTATCACCAGTTAGCACCACAGTCTTGCCCAGACATACTTATCATAGTATTGTACACTGCCTACATACTTATTTTTTATGTTATAAATAGGACAGCGCTGCTGTATTGTAGACAGGTTAATAAAGTATTTATTTGAGAATTTCATGCATTTTGCTTTCTTTTCCAAAACAACATTTTTGATACCTAATATATATTTTGATCTATTGGATGATCTAGAACGAATGTTTAATCCCACAATGCACTTATTATCCCTCTAGAGTTATAGAACACAAACAAAGCTGGAATTTGTTTTCTCTAATGTGTTTTATCAATCAAAGTTATTAATACAGTTTGAGCCTTTATGCCACAGGTCGACCAAAAAAAATCTGTGCTTAAATATGGATATATAATATGAGAACATAAGTTGACTGGACATTACTATTATCTGTCAGAGTCATTATCATATATTTCTGTGGAAAAAGGAGACAATTTAGGTTATAAGAGGAATTTTGTGATTAAACTACTTTAAAACTCAGCCATTACAAACTTTATGTTAGTAATATATCATATATAATATATAAAACTGAAAATACAATAAAAACGTATAAAGGGGTTCTCAAGAGAATTAGTTCAGTTTACAGAGAGTCAAAATATTTTGGAAATACCTTAAGTGAATTATTACAGATTATTATTGAGATTCTGTTTACATGATGTAACATAACTTTACTGATTAATCTTGGACATCAACAAATGTGTAATAGTAACAGACTTAGGAAGCAATCTGAGGTTAATAGCACTGACCAACAGCCATCAATAGTAAATGAAAATGATGATTGTTCTATCTATATATCTTATATTCCCTACTCGCCAAGCTCACTGCCTAGGTGTTACACTTGATTTTGAACTGTCCTTTATGCCCCATATTCAATCTGTTTCGAAATCTTGTTATATACACTTAAAAAACATTCCCAAAATTCGAAAATATCTCTCACAAGAAACAGCTAAAATGCTCATTCATGCCCTAATTATATCCCGCATTGATTACTGCAATGCCCTTCTTATTGGTCTCCCACAAAATAAAATTGCCCCTCTACAGTCTATATTGCATGCAGCAGCGAGACTGATCTTCCTTGCAAAACGCTCAACTACAGCTACTCCACTCTGTCAGTCTCTACATTGGCTGCCTGTAAAATACAGAATCAAATACAAAATCCTCTTACTAACTTATAAAGCCATAAGCAACACTGCACCCGCATACATTTCCTCACTTGTCTCAAGATATATCCCAGCACGTTCTCTCAGATCATCACAAGATCTACAACTCACCTCTGTACCTCATAAATGCTCAGATTTAAGGTTGCAAGACTTCCCCCGGGCAGCACCCACTCTCTGGAATAGCCTTCCTCGCTCATTAAGACTATCCACTACTCTACAATCTTTCAAGCGTTCCCTTAAAACTCATCTCTTCAGACAAGCTTATCAAATTACACAACCACCCTAAGCATTAAATACCATATTATCAACCACTTCTACAATTTAACACATTACGAACACAAACCCGCACGCTCTCTGTTCTACAATTCCCTCATCTCTGCTACTAACACTGCTGTGACTGGAGCATACAGAGCATTGAGCACTTTTGTCATACACCCTGGCTGGTCCATTGTGTGATATATAGCACTTGCCCTTATGTATCAAACCCATTGTCCTGTAGAGTGTAAGCCTGTGAGCAGGGCCCTCTTCCCACCCAGTCTGTCTGTTATTCCCCAGTATTGTTATAAAGATTGTAACATTGTAAAGCGCTACGTAATCTGTGGGCGCTATATAAAAAACCTGTTAATAATAATAATAATAATCTATATATAGTGTTATATAAATAAAGTATATTCTATCAGAATAATGGTAAAACAAAAGCATTGTTTCAGTTATATAACCTGTTATATAAACCTGTCTATTGTTAAATAGATCTCACGTACACTTCCAAGCTGCATTAAATTGTATCAATGTAAAATTAAGCTTACTAGGAATTAAATTACAACTAGAAGTTTGTGCTGTTTATGTGGCTGGAGAACTTTGCAGAACCTTGGACAGCAACTTATTTCTACGGTTACAAACATGGGTCTTGGCACAAGATATCCTACTGACTAATATTATTACCACATCTTGGTGTAATCTGCATAACAGCTGCTGAACATTATTTTTTCATATTTAGCCTTAACATATTTTTTTATAATATTTATCTGATTGTTCCAATGGCGAAATATGGGTAAGGAGAAAATAATGTGTCTTCATCTACTAATTATCTACTGTGTGAATAATGCACATATGCCAGCATGCATGCCCGACCAATTTTGTTCATTCCTATTTGTATGCATATTTTAATAATTATTACTTACTTAAATACTTATTTGTGTTTTAATAAAAGTAATCATTCTGCAGTATTTCATTTTCCCACAGCAGATAGATAGATAGATAGATAGATAGATAGATAGATAGATAGATAGATAGATAGATAGATAACTATACTGTAAGTTCTATATATATAAATGTGCAAGATTTCTATCATACTGTTTATTTTGCAGTGAACTATGTCAATTCATCTACCTGTAATACTGAATTGCACATTATGGCTAAAAAGGAAGGAAAAGAAAAAGCTGAACATTTCACTTTTATGTTCAAAGTAAAAGCAATGATTCACATTAAGTGCCATGGTTTTCACTGTAATATATTGTAGGATGCAATCCATTATCTGTAATCACTGGAACTGTTAATGGTACTACCTGCAATAAGGCAAGTTCACATTGTCTTCCCTAAAGGCAAGAGCGCAATAAAATTAATCTGCAGCTAATGTTTCCTCTATCCTGTGTGAAGGTTTATGTGTCTTATTTCCTATAACAATAGTTAATAAAGGTGTTTATAATAACCTTAGTTATCTCACATTGCATGTGGGAAAGATGAATTGGACAAACCATATTGTACATAAGTCTCAAACATTTTTAGGTCTGTAAATATATTACTTGCTAATTTAAATATGTATATTTATAAATTGTAGACAACGAGAAATACTGTGGCTATAAAGTGTAATTGCTTTTATCTCCTTAAATTCACAACATCTTCAACTTGTTTCAGTTGACAAGATGCAGATTTAGGCAAAATGCTAATAAAAAATAGACAGACTACTTGCGCTGGGTTTCTGCTCCCTAACTCAAACCATAGAGGGTGCTCAAAACCTCTAAAATTAAATGAACAAATAAGTATAACATATAAGAGATAAGAGATATGGGGCGCTACCTATAGATATAAGGGGCCGTATTCAGAGAACCGTTTCAACTGTGCATGCGTAGTAATTTTTGTATGTAGTATACGTAGACTATACGCACGTAAGTGCCTCACGGACAGACTTGTGAATCGCACTTGGGTATATACGTACGGATATGCGACGCAAAAATACGCATGTGAAAATTTAAATAAAAATGGGCGGAGTAAGGCATTTAAATAAAGGTATGTGGGTGCGACTAAAATGAATCGCACGTATGGAGGACACATACGCACGCAACTGCTCACGGAAAGTTGCAAGTGGTATATGGACTCATAAGTCACTGACAGCACGGCCGAGAGAGGGGAGTGTCATGGGTGTGAGGGGGTTTGGCCTGCACCGGCTGTGCGTACAATTGCGTACTTTTAAGGAAACGGTTCTCTGAATACAGCCCAAGGAATACAATTTATGTAGTAGTAAACACAGTGGCATATAAAATGTAAATAAATACCCAAAATGTAATAATATAATAGAATATAAGAGAAAGTACATATTATATATATAAAAAAAAATAGTAAACCAGAAAGAAACATGAATCAAAAATGTCCCAATACAAAGTATAAAAGTCCCAGTTTAATATCTCAGAGAAAATAATATTTCCAAAATAGTTCAAAACTAGTGGCATTTGTTAAAATATGTCCGAAATGGATAATCTTATAAACAGTCCAATGTTCAATTTGTAGTGGGTGATCAATAGGAAACCTAAAAAAAACTATTGTACATAAGTCTCAAACATTTTTAGGTCTGTAAATATATTACTTGCTAATTTAAATATGTATATTTATAAATTGTAGACAACGAGAAATACTGTGGCTATAAAGTGTAATTGCTTTTATCTCCTTAAATTCACAACATCTTCAACTTGTTTCAGTTGACAAGATGCAGATTTAGGCAAAATGCTAATAAAAAATAGACAGACTACTTGCGCTGGGTTTCTGCTCCCTAACTCAAACCATAGAGGGTGCTCAAAACCTCTAAAATTAAATGAACAAATAAGTATAACATATAAGAGATAAGAGATATGGGGCGCTACCTATAGATATAAGGGGCCGTATTCAGAGAACCGTTTCAACTGTGCATGCGTAGTAATTTTTGTATGTAGTATACGTAGACTATACGCACGTAAGTGCCTCACGGACAGACTTGTGAATCGCACTTGGGTATATACGTACGGATATGCGACGCAAAAATACGCATGTGAAAATTTAAATAAAAATGGGCGGAGTAAGGCATTTAAATAAAGGTATGTGGGTGCGACTAAAATGAATCGCACGTATGGAGGACACATACGCACGCAACTGCTCACGGAAAGTTGCAAGTGGTATATGGACTCATAAGTCACTGACAGCACGGCCGAGAGAGGGGAGTGTCATGGGTGTGAGGGGGTTTGGCCTGCACCGGCTGTGCGTACAATTGCGTACTTTTAAGGAAACGGTTCTCTGAATACAGCCCAAGGAATACAATTTATGTAGTAGTAAACACAGTGGCATATAAAATGTAAATAAATACCCAAAATGTAATAATATAATAGAATATAAGAGAAAGTACATATTATATATATAAAAAAAAATAGTAAACCAGAAAGAAACATGAATCAAAAATGTCCCAATACAAAGTATAAAAGTCCCAGTGTAATATCTCAGAGAAGGTAAAATAATATTTCAAAAATAGTTCAAAACTAGTATCATTTGTTAAAATATGTCCGAAATGGATAATCTTATAAACAGTCCAATGTTCAATTTGTAGTGGGTGATCAATAGGAAACCTAAAAAAAACTTAGCCATAAACAAAGCACAAAATAAAACTGAATAAAATGAATAAATTATTTTATTAACACACATAGTTAAAATACAATCTTAGAACATTATAAAACAATGCTATTATGAATACATCAATGAAACAATAATTTAATAAATGGATGGTTCCCATCCGGTACCTAGGCAAGTCTTCTAGCCAGAAGAGCAGGTCCCGGGTAACTGGGTGTAATGCTGGACTGAAGCACAATAGATACATCGGACACCAGGTAGGATTGAGGAGCACCTTTCTTCTGATCCATTCTCTGACGCATTTCGGGGCTGGACCACTTTCAATTTCAAGTTGCATTCCAACTACAAGGAAAGTTGGTTGTCATGTCTGTATTCACATATCATGTTTCTCTATGTGTGTATCTAAGGTGTAACAATGTCAAAGTTATTTGCATGCAGGTCAGGTCCACTCTCTGACCACCACCTTCCCCCTCTGGCCATTCTCACCATTTTCACAATAAATCCCGTACTTGTATGCTTATAGAACCACATTATTAAAAAATAAACTACTCATCTCTGCCTGGAAAATCGATTTAGAAAATAGTGTTGTTTAATATTCAAAAAAACGGAAAGGCTGATTAATTTTTTAGGTCTGTAAATACCTTTATTTTTTATTTCCTTATAGAGGTAGAAAGTCATTTTACCACACAGCACTTTCC
>WWET01000667.1:230473-246581 GCA_011038615.1 Limnodynastes dumerilii | reverse complement strand
TGTTAGTGTGCCAAAAGTAAACAGCAAAACAATATTTTTTTAGATGATAATAGAAAATAAAGAAATAGGTGCAAATTAAATAAATACATAACAGTAAAAATAAATGTTATGATCTTATATAGGAAAAGGTGTGATACATTAATTGATGTAAGTGACCAGTTACTGGGGTTGTACTTACACCTTATTTTTAGGGCAAAACAGGTACAAGAGTACACTTAAGCAAAACCATGTTGCAATGTGAGGGGTGCAAACTAAATTAAATTCTTTTGCATGCAAGAAAAACACTTAACTATTTCACATAGAACACACATACTTTAATGCTTTAAGAGTTTAAGAGTTTGAGTTGACCCTGGAAACATCACTTCTGTTACCGGTTCTATTTGATTTCTCTTGCTGCTGATCATGGTTTTGCCCAGGTCTACACTTACACCTGTTTTGTCCTTACTCTCAGTCTCTGGATCAATAAATAGAAAAATGCTAACTATACAAAGATTTGTTGGATGTCTCTGGATGATTTTTACTGCACGTCCACAATCCTATAGTCACAAAATATTTATGGATATAATGACTGGTTTTTGACAGGAATTATGTATAGATTAAGAAATAAAAACCAAAAGGCAGGGGGGCAGGACTTGAGGCTGTGGTTTCCATGGGGTATATTTACTAAAGTCGATTTTGTCAAAAAAAGACCAAAGTCCCGGGACTTTACCCTTTAGCAAAATCGACCAGGCAAACATCGCTGGACAGAAATAATACAAATCACCATATTCACTAAATCGCCTTTAGTTCGTTGGCAATGCGCTGTAAATCAATATATATAATATATTTAACATGTGTTTTTCTATGTCCCAAAGGGAACTTACAGGGCTTATGCAATATTATGCATTGTAAATGTTTATTTTAGGCACACATGTATGTAAATGTATTTGTGTATGTTTTTTTTACACTGTATTCTTTTTATACTCTACACTCTATTCCCTTTTATAGAAATTATGAAGTCAAACACTAGAGCCCCGTAATGTAAATGATGTAATATTTTCTATAAAAGGGTGCCATTTACCGACCGAATGGCCATTAGTAGCGGCGCCGAAGAAGAGGAAGGAGCCTGTCGACAGGGCAAGTGCCAGAAGAGGCCGAAGAGGCCGAAGAGCAGAAGGAAGGACTGGATCATCATCTTCAAGCTATCGGACAAGATTCTTCAAGCAACAAAAATTATTTTATTTACTTTATGCCACACACATTAGTTTAAAATACATTTAGTACAAAACAGGGTGGCCATCTGAGGTAATTTCACAGAGTACGGGGCAATATTATGCATTGTAAATGTTTATTTAGGCACACATGTATGTAAATGTATTTATGTATGTTTTTTTCACACTTTTTTTTTTGGGAACCGGATACAGTGCAGCATGCTTAGAAGGCTTGTAGTTCTATCAGCTACAAGCCTTTGATTAGAAGGCCTTGTAGTTCTATCAGTGCAGCCATGCTAAGCATTCCAAACATGCTGCACTTGCATCTTGAAAAGAGAAAAACACATGTCAAATATATTGACATGTGTTTTTCTGGTCGCCTTTAGTTCAGCGACAAATCGCAGAAAATTAAAGTGTGTGTGTTGGGTGCTTCCAATGAATGCGCCTTTCATTGAAAGTGCCCCACATCCCAAGGCGCTTTGTTTTTCTGCGTTTTGCCGACGAACTAAAGGCGATTTAGTCAAATTGCCTTTAGTGAATACAGCGAATTTTATTTTTTAAATGGCAAACATCTGGACGATTTCTGTCAAGCAATGTTTGCTGGGTCAATTTTGCAAAAGGCTAAAGTCCCGGGACTTTAGTGAACACGGCGATGACATAATCTCCAGCACAGTCCCAGGACTTTAGTGAACACAGCGATGGCATAATCTCCAGCAAAGTTCAGGGGCTTTTTTGCAAAATCGACTTTAGTAAATATACCCCCTTGAATCAAACCATAACCATGGTACATTGATCATTGATCTTAAAATACACTTGAAACTGAAAATTTCTAGATCTCAGAGTTGGAATTCAAATTTTAAATATTCTTTTTTTTTTCCATCACTTATTTTTATTGAATATTTTTGAATTTTTCAGGGGGAGGTAAATACAGAAAAGAAAAAGGTAGGGGGGAGGGGGTGGTACATCAAGAAGAGAACAATGGAATGAATGAACAGATATCAGGTACTTTGAGGTTCAGCAATCAATATTCCCAGGACAGTCTGACACACTGGTAATCTACAAGGAACTTAACAAAACACATCTCACCAGGGGTTACTCAAACTACGGTCTCTCATTGGCTAAACGGCATGAGATCTGCGCCAGATTGGGGAAGGAGAAAAGATGTTCCCTCATCTGATGCTTCATACTCTCGCCAATCAAACCACTTAATAGTGGGGAAGGCGGTAGATGTGGAATAGGGTATACCCTCCATTTCCATCAGGAAGCTATAATGAACTTTAGATATAACCTTCACAAGAGAAGGGGGGTCATGGGCTTTCCAGTATTGGACAATAGCCGCTCGTGCTGCTATCATAATGTGGCCTAGAATATATTGACTACAGGTGGGAAGTGTTGTCGGGTAAAGGTGAAATAGGGCAACTTCCGGTTTGGGGACCAAATCAAGGCATAACACCTTGTTAGCTAGACTGAAGACCGCATCACCAAGGCCATCACAGCCTCTCCAATAAAATTTAGATTGAGAGGGCCAGATCTGATGCAGTCAATCCGGGGAGAGCTACATCCTATTTAGCAATTTAATGTGCATTTCATCATGGTTAATACACTTGTACATTTTATGTGTGGTGCAAAAGATTTTCCTCCAGTCATCCACTGTGATTGTAGTGCCAAGATCCGATTCCAATGCTAGTTGTGTCTTGGATTTAACCTGCTCACTCGGATTAATAAGCTGCTGGTACCAGAAGGATACTGCTCTTTTACCTCCCCCCGATTTAAGTCTAGTAGCAAATGGTTCTGGTGGTAGCTGGAGGGACCCCAACTTTTTAGCAAAAGATCTAATCCAATGGCTCAGCTGCATATATTTATAGTAGTCCGAGGAAGGGATACCATGTTTTCCCTGAATGATAGAAAAAGCTAGCAAAGAGTTCCCCACCATAATATCCGAAAGGGATACAATGCCCTTTCCCCTCCAGAGTTTCGCAGACCAACCTGGGATGATCTTACATATAGCTGCAATGAAAATATTAGTAGGGTAAATTAATACGTCATTCAAAACCTGGGATACAACATGATCCCAAAGAATGAAAGACTCACGCGTGGAGGCTAGCATAAGGGGGCCTGAGGGGCGAAGAGTCTTAGAGGTCCAAAGAGCATCTTTAAGAGGATATTCAGGGTACTCTGTACTTTCCAGTTCAGTCCAAGTCTTAGGATGAATCCCACCTGCCAAGTCCTGAAGTTGAGCCAGCAAATTTGCCTCTTGATATTTAATAATATGAGTGAAAGATATGCCTCCCAGTTGTTTAGGTAGTGTCATCTTGACATGAGCCATTTTAGGTGATTTGTGATGCCATACAAAAGAAGATATCAGAGACTTACATCTAGCTAAGTAAGATTGGGGCCATTGGTATGGGATGGTTCGAAATAGATACATCAGTTTTGGGAGGAGCATCATTTTATATGCCGCTACTCAACCCAGCCATGAGATTTCATAATTTACCCACGATTTAGCCAACGCAGATAAGTGAAGGAACAAGGGGGGGACATTACAATCGAATATGTCAGAGATATGAGTTGGGATATTTATGCCTAGATACTTAATTTGATTTAATTGCCAATTATAATGGAACTTTTTTTGTAATTTTGACAACAAAGTTGGAGGAATATTGATTGGGAGGGCATCCAATTTAGTAGGATTCAACTTATAGTACGATGCTTTAGAAGAGGTATCAAGGAGAGACTGCAACTCTGATAAGGAGGACTCCGGTTTAATTGCAAATAACAAGATGTCATCCGTAAATAAGCAGAGTTTATGAGACATATTACCACTAGCCACACCAGGGAAATTGAGGAATGACCGGATCAATGTTGCTAAGGGTTCGATTGCCAATGCGAAAATGAGAGGTGACATTGGGCATCCTTGGCGGGTGCCATTAGAGAAAGGGTGTCACGAACTGCGAGGTTGTGTGGGACCTGTCCCGGGTTTCCAGGGAAACGACAGACGAGCAGAAATAAAGTAGAATTCAGTGGCTTTTAATAGTTGCACAAAGGCAGGACCGGACTGGAGTGAAGACAGGACCGGACTGGAGTAAGAACTTGCGCCGGACTTACATGATGAATTGCGCCGGACTGGCATACTGGGTTACGTCAGACTGGCGTGCAAGGACCCAGGACAGTGGAACTGGGACGGCAGGACCAGGACTTGAGACCAGGACGGCAGGACCAGGACTTGAGACCAGGACTTGACAAGGTTGCTGGACCGGACTTGACATGGTTGCTGGACCGGACTTGACAAGGTTGCTGGACCGGACTTGACAAGGTTGCAGGACCGGACTTGACAAGGTTGCAGGACCGGACTTGACAAGGTTGCAGGACCGGACTTGACAAGGTTGCAGGACCGGACTTGACAAGGTTGCAGGACCGGACTTGACAAGGTTGCAGGACCGGACTTGACAAGGTTGCAGGACCGGACTTGACAAGGTTGCAGGACCGGACTTGACAAGGTTGCAGGACCGGACTTGACAAGGTTGCAGGACCGGACTTGACAAGGTTGCAGGACCGGACTTGACAAGGTTGCAGGACCGGACTTGACAAGGTTGCAGGACCGGACTTGACAAGGTTGCAGGACCGGACTTGACAAGGTTGCAGGACCGGACTTGACAAGGTTGCAGGACCGGACTTGACAAGGTTGCAGGACCGGACTTGACAAGGTTGCAGGACCGGACTTGACAAGGTTGCAGGACCGGACTTGACAAGGTTGCAGGACCGGACTTGACAAGGTTGCAGGACCGGACTTGACAAGGTTGCAGGACCGGACTTGACAAGGTTGCAGGACCGGACTTGACAAGGTTGCAGGACCGGACTTGACAAGGTTGCAGGACCGGACTTGACAAAGTTGCTGGACCGGACAGCTGTTGCTAAATAGCTGTGTCAGGATAGCTGTAGCTGGATCAGGATTAGCTGTAACTGGATCAGGATTAGCTGGATAGCTGTGTCAGGATAACTGTATCAGGATAGCTTTAGCTCAGGAAGACCAAGTTGATCTGGGCACAGCATGGACTTTGCACAGAGTTTAAATAGCCCGCCCCATGCACAGATTGGCTGGTGGAATCATGTGTGTGTAGAGGAGCAACTGAGATGGCGACGTCCATGCACCAGAGATGTAATGAAGCAGATGCCTAATCCCAGACACAAACACACATGCTGTAATGGAGACCTTTGCTAGAACCTCTGGAGGGCTGGAGAGTGGCACATAGTGGGGAAGCTGCTGCTAGACTGCTTGTGGTCAGGTAAGTGCGGTTCTTGCCACCGCAGCCCGTGACATGGGGAAGGGATTAGATAGGAAACCATTTCTAAAAACTCTAGCTGAGGGATTATTATAATGACCCATTATAGAATGTAAGACGTGATCTCCAAAGCCTAATTTTACCAGGGAGTCACGCATGAATAGCCAATGCAGCCTATTAAAGGCTTTTTCTGCATCCAGTGATAACAGGACACATGGTTCCTCAGAGCGGGAGAGTATCTCAATTAAGTTGAGGACTCTACGGGTATTGTCTCATGCCTGCCACTGAGGTACAAAGCCCACGTGGTCAGGATGAATCAGTCATGGAAGGAGGGGGTTGATACGATAGGCCAAAAGTTTAGCGTAGATTTTCAGATCACAATTTAACAGAGCTATGGGTCTATATTTTTTGCAGGAGGAGGGATCCTTCCTGGGTTTGGGTATCGTGATGATTCGCGCTTCCAACATTTCCTTAGGGAAGGAACCTCCCTCTGACATCGAATTAAATAGATTAAGAAGAAGGGGTTATGTTCGGCTTGGAAAGATTTATAAAATTCGTTAATAAACCCGTCAGATCCCGGGGCTTTAGACTTGAGGAGGTTCTTAATGATCTGGTCCAATTCTTGTTTTGTCCAAGGATTGCATAGAGCATCAAAATCAATCTTTTTTAATTGCGGAAGGGCAACAGAGTCGAGGAATTGTTTAATTGTATCAGGGGTCGGTTGGAACGTGGCAACATCCCCCAAGAGATTGTACAGTTGTAAAAAAAAGTCTGCAAACCTGTTAGCTATATCAGCTGGGTTTGTGTGTCTATGTGTTGAGCCTGAGTGGCTCTGAGTTTCCTAGCTAGAAGTTTACCGGCTCTGTTACCTGCCAGGTAAAAGCATTGCTGTAATTTATTAAGAGCTATTTTTGTCTTAAACATTAAGAGCTTTTGAAGTTGACTTCTAGCTGTCGAGAGTTCCTTCTGCAAAGACCTGAAAGTTGATTTCGATGCGCTAGAGAAGATATTTTGGATTCCAGGTCATTGAGTAATTACTGCCGCTGTTTCTTCAATCTAGCTCCTGCCTGTATTGCCAAGCCCCGTATCACTGCCTTTAAGGCACACCAGTGGGTGGGTAATGATGTATCACCCGGTGAGTTTGTGCGAAGAAAGCTTCAAGGCATCCGACAATACCTTCTTAGACTCGCCGGAAGAGAGTAGATACTCTGGGAGTCTACATGGTCTCGGGGGTAGCTTAGAAGTTTGAAACTCCCATATCCATGTAATCAGGGAATGGTCCGACCATGTTATTGGGAGAATTTGGGTGGATTAGGAGTGCTGTAGGGACCATTTATCAGAGAGAATTAGGTCTATTTGGGAATACGAATTGTGCAGGCTAGAGTAGAAAGTATAATCCCTCATTTTAGGTTTGTGAACTCTCCATATGTCATACAGATCAAATTCAGAAAGTGTTTTCCTGAAGGCTAAAGACGGGCCCAAGTTAGGAGTTGACCTAGGGGGAGAAGCAGAGTCAGATTTATCAAGTTTTGGGTCTAAAACTAAGTTGAAGTTTCCCAAAATAACCAGTTCTCCCTTCCTGTGTTTCTGTATAAGTTCACAGAGGTGGCACAGGAAAGGGACCTGTCTAGAGTTAGGGGCATAGAAGGAAACAATGGTTACCGCTCGTTCCTCAAGGAGGCCTGTAAGGATGAGATAATGACCATTTTTGTCCTCACTTTTAGATTGGAGGGAAAATTGAACACCTGCTTTAAATAACAGAGCAACCCCGTTACGCTTGAAGGGGGCATTAGCAGAAAAACACTAGGGGTATCGTGAGTCTCTGAAGGAGGGCGGGTTGGTGGAGGAAAAAAGGGTCTCCTGGAGGGCAATAATATCCGCCTTATGTTTATAAAATGTATTAAGGGCCATTCTCCGCTTCTGGGGGGAATTAAGCCCTTTAACATTAAGGGACAAAAATTTAACCATCAGTCACTGGTGGAACAACAATGCAGTAGGTATTATGAACAAATGTATACAGTAAAACAAACATGTCCCATGAACCTTTAGTACCAAGAAAATAAGGGGGAAGGGAAAAAAAACTGAAAGGGCCCAAGATATAGGGCCAGAGTGGTTACCGCAAGGATAACAGAAGGGAAATGCTGTAAAAAACATGGTAGGGGGCGAGATCAGTCCTCGCTCATGCAGAAGCAACTTTCATAAAAAACACTGGGAGTACAGTGGGCTTTGGCACTGGGTGTGCAGCATCGCTAATACTCCTGTACCTCCTAAGTTAGGAACAGTGATACCAACAGTGTCAAATTTAACTAGCTCTAAGTGTTAAAACAAAAAATACCTAACAAGAATGCATGTAATGCAACCACATAGCAATTATGCGTATATAAGACGTGGAGGTGGAGGTGGACATGGTGTTATCGCTGCATGGGCAGGGAAAGGATGGGGAAGTCACATTAGGTCATCAGACCCACAGAATGCCACAAAACCAAAATTGTGTGTGTTGCCAGGGAGCCTCTGAAGTTCACCAGAATCGCATAGGGTTGAATGGAGTGTCAGGACCCATGGCACGCCGGCAACCCTCTCCCATATTTCCCTCTTACCTGCTCCGGCGTCTGGCAGCATTGCTTGCAGCTCCAGAGTCTTCTCTCACCCTCCGGTCCTCGGCGCTTGCAGCGTGCGTCTCTCCTCCCCCTGGTGCCCGCCGCGGCTGGTCGTTAGTGACGCACATTGGGTTTCTCTGTCAGGCTGGCATCTGGCCGTATCTTGGCAACCAGGGCGCTGCATTGGCGCGCTCGCGGCGTGCTCCCCATTGGTTCCTGTGCACATATAGCTCTCTCTCCCTGCTACACACGCTGGTTATAGTTTCTGATTCTCAGTACTCTGACCTGCTAACTTGTGTGCCTAGTGCCTTGTTGCCTAGTGAACTGATTTCTGTCTGACCTCTTGCCCTGCCTAGTACCTTATTGCCTCTCTCCCTGTGTTTCAATCCCTGGTGCTCCTTCCTAATTGTACTTACCTTCCCAGTATTCCTGGTTATACCTGTGTGACTGTTAGTGTTATCTCCTTCTGCCGTGTGTCTGGACATATGTAAGCCCTAGTTTGTCTTGTACTATACTGTGACTTTCTTCCTGTCCGCGTGCGCTAAGTGTTTTTTGTAGTTCGTCTCAGGTCGGTATCTTCCAGCCTGCTCTGTTCCCACTTTCATATTTGTGCTCTTTGTCTCTCTCTGGTTTATCACTTGGGTCTCCTAGTTTCCATTTCCACGAGGTTTGGTTCAACGGGGCACAACTAGGATTTTAGGGCACAGCCAAACCCATCCTCACCATCAGGGGCTCTGGTGAAAACCCCCTGAAGGTAAAGATTCCGAGCCCCGGTAATCGACTCGTTCACCCTATGTATACCTTCTGTGGCCACCTCGGGTCTCATTAGGTAAACCCGGGGTGCAACACCCACTCTCTCTCTGACCACTCCGGTTCTCACCAGGTAAACCCGGAGTGTCATAATATGGAGTAACTGACCCCAGGATAGTAAGCTAGATGTATATCTATTGAATAGCCACACGATGTCGATAGTGAGTAGATGAAACAGGAAACTGAAGGGACATAGTAAGAGTGACTGGGGAAATGCAATGCTGTACAACCTGAGATTTGTGCAGGAGAGTCCAGGAAAGTGCAGAATAATCAGGGAGTACCGTGCTGAGGGAGACCCTGACAGTGGTCCAGCTTGGGAAAAATGGGTATAGAGTGGTTGGTGGGGAGACCAACGGATGGCAAGGGCTGCAGATAGAGCTTTTTGGAAACAATGAGTTGGGTGCGCTATTTATGGGGCGCACGCTCCCAGTTATGCAGAGGGAGGTTGATGTGGACAGCGGCAGAGGAGAACCAGTATCCGGTGCAAGCTCCCTGTCGCAGTAACTCACTTGTTTGCTCTGGTGGTAAATGCAGATACTGGGAGGAGGAGCTGTAAATGGCAGATGATATGGCGGTAATCGCCGATAGCAGGTCCGCAGGGACGGTCAGACGCCCAATCAAGCTGGTCAGGTGTCAGAGGATGTTCTGGGTGAATACCGCCCGAGTGGTCCAGAGCGGGGGCGGAGGGAGGCCGGGAGGTGTCACGCCAGAAAAGCTGCTGGGCCTAGCCAGGCGCCCGGACGGCCACGAGAGCCAGGCAGCAATGGGTAAGGGGTCTCCTGTTGTGGATCTGGGCCGGGAACGGTCGTCTAAGGCTCCCAGAAGGTAAGTGGGTCTCACACAGGCAGCAATCAGTAGGGGTACCGCAGGTCCAAAGGGGTTATTTTCGCACAAAACAGGCAATAGGCACCGGAACCGAGCTAACGCACGTCTTCCCGCTCTGGAAACCAAGCCACGCCCCTCTTAAATATTCTTTTAATAAAGTGTTGTTATTAATTGAATATGTGCCGATTCTCTTGATTTTCAACACCAGCCCAAAAAGTTTTGAAAATCTGTATATAAGCACTGTGTTTTTGGTTATAAGTAATAAGTAGGACTAATGCTTAGTATTAACTTATTTTTATTTTTAGCTCTGAGTTTACTTATATATATATTCAGATGAAACAGGAATCATACGCAGTAAAAAAAATTGGTTTTATTGAAATATATAAAACTATATATTTTCAATACATACATAGCCATGTTTTATAGTATTAATAAACAGTATAATAAGTAGTATTTTTTTTAAAAAAAGCATGTATGCGGAAAAAAAACTGGTTTAAACCCTAAAAAAGTGTTTTGTTTTTTGTTTTTGAAAGCCTACTTTTTTCCAACACTGGTTTCTTTTAAGTTAATCTCTTTTTATACCTTTCAAATATCAATGACACAATGTTTTGAACTTTTGTCTCTTTTTGTAATTTATATCTAGGTCATTTATGAAGAACTGATTTTTTTGCATACTTAAATGTAATATGATATTTAGGATATTGATTAGTATCACAGTACAATTGAACAAAATGAAATTTAAGCTTGGTTTAAGCAACAAATATTTTAAAATAAAGGATTTAATCAAAGTTTACCTTAATATCATTCTATATGTCACACAATAAAACTCACATACTATCATATTTTGAATTTACAGAGCTGGCCCTAGATGTAGGCAGCATAGGCTAATGTCTAGAGTGACATTAGGCAATAGGGGTGTCACTGAGGCCAGACATAAAAATATTTTGTACCTGGTAGATAATTAGATTGCAGCACCAATGGGGCAGGGACTGTCGTCAATGTAAAATATTCTCTGTAAAGCGCCATATAAATAAGCCTTAATAATAATACATTTGGGCAGCAGCACAGGCTTCTAAGTATGAATGGCAGCTGTGTATATGCATGTATCCGCAAGTAACTTAAAGCTCTCTCCCACAACACTTCCCCCTTATTTTATGCAAGTGAGAGTGTCCTAGGGCTTCCCTAACTTCCCGTGCGCATGTTCCTTTTTAAGAAGGAAAATACGCACATAGGTCTCCTTGATGCGCCCTCCCCGGCTCATTACCATACCGCCCCCCACCCTTATTAAAGATTCCCAGAGGCTGTTCTGGCATGCCTCTCCTAACCAACTAGTCTTTAAAGACAACATGTTGTCAATCTACGTACCTAAGTGGTACATAGACATTTTATGTAACTTACTATGCATGTGTAGAAGTTATTTCTTTAAAAAAAATCACCTAAGAAGCCACAGCTTTACCAGTGAAAATCTTCTTGCCTAGGCTACCAAATTGGTAAGGGATGGCCCTGTGTATTCAGACCAATAGTATCAGTGATATCAGCTATAAATTAAATGTTTTAGCAAGATAAAATAAACATGTATTTTGTTCTTTGGCCATCATACAGTGTTCTACCTTCTCTCATTCCTTTTCCTCAATCCCACCCCCAACCACCACAGAGGACATTGACTAATCCGAAAGAATATCAGTCTCTCTGTCTCAGAGTGTGCTGACTATAAGCTTATTTTTATGCTCTGCAAACATTGCTGCAAGAGACAAAGATAACAGGTTGAACTAACAGCTGAACTAAGCACATTAGTGCAGGATAAGATTCCAGACTGTATCATTCTATCCTATGTGTCTGTGTCTATGTGGATTACACACCTATTGTTCTGTCCAGTGTACCATATTCCTGCTCAAACGATGGAATCCATTAATATGAAGATCCCATCAAAGCAGGTGAGTATGATTTAATTTATTTTTATTTTACTGTATTTAATGTTAATCTATTTTTTACTGTAAAGGGCCGGCCCTATATTTTGTGCCCCTGGCTTCATTGGCTATGTTCTAATAATACAAGTGACCAAACTATAGTATCACACTAACAGGCACTGGTAAACCAAATAGCTGTCCACAGGAATTTCACAATTTACTTTGCATATTTCATTGCACACTCAAAACAGGGGTGGGCTAAATATAATTAATTAATGAATCATTTAATGTGTTAAAAATAATTATTGCATTGCCTCTTTTTTAACATTCATTATAATTTGTAATGTTTCTGCTGTGAAACAATCAAACTCAATGCAACAACAACAAAAAAAAGCTAACGGCATGAATAAAAATAGAAACATATTTATATGTAATGTCTGATGGTATTAAAAACTGGCTTTGTCATTTCTCCTGGGATACTTACAATTCTGTGGAAATTGGATGCCTGAAGGAGAAAAAAAATAGTCACAAAAGCAACATATGTTCCATTGACAGCCAAAAATGAAAGTTGTTATTACTTGCAACCATCTGCCTTTAAGCCTATTTTTTTTTTTCTTATTTAAAATGATTTGTTGGTCTAGTGAAATAATATAGTTTTAAGAACAAACATACTTCTTTGCAATTTATACTTTTATATTTTTAGGCTGGTAATTGTCCACACAGGATATTTTGCTTATTTATTTTTTGTATGTTTACTAGGTCAGATTGTTTCTTAGAAAAGATATACCATTGCCTCCTTTGTATTTCATAGTTTTTACCAGCTCCATTGACAGGCAAGCAGAAGCAGCAGTCAGTGCTAAATTCAACAACATCCAAAGCTCTGCTTGACAAGACACATTCAAATTATGGAGTTGTCCCTTCCAACACTAGATCTTTGCCAGTTACATTAGCATAGAATTCATTTTAGGTGACAGTGTTCTTGCTGAAAGTAAGAACAAGGGTATTTTTTTGGCAGCTGAGTCGTTAAATAAAAATAACAGCTTCATTTTTGCAATTGTCTTACTGTTAATATAATAATATATTTTATTGGTGGAATTTTGGTGAAATAAAGGTTCGTGTATTCCATGGAGAATTTACTATGTTGTTTAGTTTTTTTGCAGACTTCCTCAATACTGTTTGAAAATAGCAGCACAGCTGTCATAACAGCTGCCACGCACATTAATCATGACATTGATAAATAGACATAATTAGTCTGTCCATAACACCTACTACATACATCCTTAGTTGGCATTGCCATTTTTCTTAGAAATCAACCTTGCCTTTTTCTTGGTCATAAAAGGTATCAATAATGCATTCTATTCAAGTACTAAATATTTTATCCAAGTAATAAGCAGATATGAAAAGTTGCAAACACAAAAAGGCAGTTTAATATAAACAAACAGCAAAAGGAATTGCTGACTATACCAAGAGCAGAGAAACCAATGTTTCTCTAAGCAATTAAGTTGCAATTTGCAGTTCAAAGCAGGTTCATGCAAGAAGGAACTCAACCAGGCTCTTGTTCTGAGACATAAATATAGTTTAATAAGACTGTCCATCTGCCATATTGTGTGTGATTGCATCGCAATTTTTAGTATAGTCATCATTAGTAGCTGACCATGACAAAATGAACACTTTGCAACAGAAACGCTATTATTTTTTGTAATACATATTTATGGAGAGCATACAGGTGGACTAATTGCTTTCTAATTAATGAATAGTCCTTGCAGTGCCATTAACCAAATTTTTGAACCAATTATTCCTGACATCATTTTCCAGGTATTTGACGAATACAGTAGCTCTTCAACACAAGACAGTACGGAAGAATTTGATAAGCATAGATAGCAATCTCACATTAGTATTAAGGAAACAATTAAAATTATAGTTTAGAATTAAGAGTCAAAGAAATAACAATATAACAAGTCAGCATGAGTTTGTAAAGTGTTGGTTACAAGCTTAAAAGATGAACTGTAATCAGTAATTTAAATAACATACGAAAAAATATATTTTCCCATTATTTATGTTTATTATTTCACAGATTTGTGGAGCAACGTCCGTCGCAGACTTATAATACATGGTATTTGGAATGTCTAGTGGGCTAAATTTTGCACTTAAGTCTTTATATTATTGTTGACACATTGCATTTTTTATCTCTTTTTGGGTTCTCCTTTGTGGTTTTCCTTAAAGCATTTTCATTTCTAGAGTTGAGATGTTTCCATCACAAAAAGGGGACAATCTTTCTAATGACCCCCAGAAAAAGACATCTCCATCTACTGCGGATGACCATGTATTAACAATGCTCATTACCCACAGTGTGCTTATAACACATTACAGCTATAAATCCATTACATAACATTTCAGATTACCATATATATATTTTCTTTTTTTTAAACAATAACAAATTCAACTTTTGCTCCAGTCATCCAACGTCATCTATTTAATGGATTTAATGTTTTCTTTTCTCTAAATTATAATTCATTTTTAAGATTATTGCTTATTATTGCTTTAGGTTTATTGCTCCCAGGTCTCAGATAATTTATCGTTTGCTGACACAAGCAGATGCCAAGTGGCTGAATTTGCTTTTGTGTGCTGTGCGCTACTGGAAAGGGTGTTCTACAATAGTAATATGAGAAAGGGGCCGTTCTGCACCTGCAACCACAGCGGCAGACATATTACCCTGTGCTTCCTCTAAAAAGTCTGCACAAGCTCAGGGCTGATGTGAATGTCAGAAGACACAAGAGATTTTAATCAACAAAAGCTCCTATTCGTATCAAAAATACAGCCCAACACATCTAATAATTCATAAATATCACTAATTTAAAAATAAATATTGTTGTAAAACACAGTCTGGTTACACTACATTATCCAGACAATTTTTCTTTTCTTTTTCTTAATAGATTAAATAGGAGCTTATTTCTACATATTTTTCCTTAGACATTTCTTTAAAATGTAGATTGTAATTATTTATTGCTTTCTGCTGATAAAACACATTATTTCATTTTATTTATATAGTTTATATAGTTTTTTAAAGTAGTTTAACAACAATTAAATTTAACCAATTTTAATCAACTACATTTATTTTAATTTATTTATTAACACTTAGTTATCTGTATGATCCAGTCACATAGCAGAGTCAGCAGCAAAACTGAGGGCAATTTTAGTATGGAAAGAGAAAGTGTTAAAATTTGTGTTAATCATGTATCAGTAGAGAAGCTGAATAACAAAGTAGTTGTAAATAGTGTAGACAAATATTAAGAAGTTGACTGAGAAATTTGGTAAGCTTGAATGAAGAGGCGAGTTTTAAGGGAGCGCTTGAAAGTTTGTAGAGTAGAGAATAATCTTATTGGGCAAGGAATGTTATTCCAGAGAGTGGGTGCAGCTCGGGAGAAGGCCTGTAAACGGGAAACAGAGCATTTTAGTGTAGAGGAGAGCTGTATGTCCTGTGAAGATCTAAGTGAGTGAGCTGGGATATATCTTGAGATGAGAGAGGAAATGTGTGTGGGTGCAGTCTGCTGATGGCTTTGTAGGTTAGCAAAATTATTTTGTATTGAATTCTGTTAAACACAGGTAACCAATGTAGAGATTAATAGAGTGGACCTGCTCTAGAAGAGCATTTTGCAAGGAATATCAGACTAGCTGCAGTAGGCAGTATAGACTGTAGGGGGGTAATTTTATATTGCAGGAGTCCAATAAGCATTACAATAATGAATGCAAGAGATGATAAACATGTGAATTATCATTTTTGCAGTGTCCTGTGTGAGATATTAGCAGATGAAATAACAGAGACATTCAGTAACAAGGACCAGCACAGATGGTGAGATATCAGGAGTGGACAGGCAGATTTGTGTATCATCTGCATAGAGATTATACTGAAATAAAAATGACTTTGGACCGGATTCAGAGATCCGTGTCTGTGCGATGTGGAATCGCACAGGCTAATTTGACTACGGGCTATTCAAGGATGCACTTCCGTGCATCCTATAGCCCACTCTGAATAGCACGTAAGGTGCTACTCAGAGTAGTATGCGGATGTGCATGGCACATCCGACTTGTTAGAAACTAGTCGGAGCCTTAATGGCTCCGACTTTTTTTTTTAAGTTAAAAAAACCCTTTCCCCCGCCTGCCCCACCGCCGTAGGCATGACAAGGCATGCTAGCACTTGTAGAACAACTATTGGCAGCATGCCCAGTTCCAAATCTCTACACATGGCCATTTAGTTAAAAAAAACATACAGTTCCCGCTGCCTAAAAAAAAAACCATTGCTCCACGTGCCCCCTCAAAAAAAAAAAAATACATTCCACAAGTGGCCCTTAACTAAGACAAACCAATGTCACATATGCCTGAAATAAATACAAAACATTGCCACATATGCACAACATACATAAAATACCTAGCCAAATATGCCCCTCAATAAAGTAAAAACCATAGCCACATATGCCCCTCAGTAAAGTAAAAACCATAGC
>WWET01000667.1:218065-230213 GCA_011038615.1 Limnodynastes dumerilii | reverse complement strand
CCTGGGTTTGGATGAAAGGTACTGAGTAGTATGTTAGCTGATGACGAGGAGGAGGAGAAGGACGCCAATTCCAGTCTGATCTTGTCAATCTTGTCCTTAAAGTACAATGCAATATCTTGAGCACTGATGGTAGTAGGTGGATTTTGCACAGGAGGGCTCAGTAGGGAGTTAAATGTGCGAAAAAGGCGTTTTGGGTTAGAAGCCTGAGTAGAAATGAGAGCTTGAAAGTAGGATTGTTTGGCATGGTCCAGGGCAGTTCTATAAGTATGATGTGTTTGTATGAGTTAAAAAGTCATCAGGAGAGCAAGATTTGCACCAGCGACATTCTGCTTTGCTGGAGAGTTTTTTTAAGGTATTGTGTGTCATTAGTGTGCCATGGCTGACACTGATGTTGCCATGGTAGCTGGAGCGACTTGGTTAAGGACAGTTGCTAGGGGGTGGTTTAGGTGAGATACTGCTAAATCAGGAGAGTGGAAGTTAGAGACTGAAGATTAAAGTTGTTGCACAGGTTGATTAAAAAGAGCAATGGACCTAGCACTAAGATTTCTATGGGTGTGAGAAGGTCTTGTAGAATTAGACAGCAAAGAAGTAGAGCTGGTGGGGAAAAGTTTTCAGGTGATAAAGTTATAGTCTGAGAGAGGGTGAGGAGAGTTAGTAAGAGCAAAGACTGAGCATAGTTTAGAGAAAATAAGATCAATGCAATTGCCATCCTTATGTGTAGAAAAATCACGCCACTGGGAGAGGCCAAGAGATGAGGTTAGATAAAACCTTAAAGGAATCTGGAGATGAACAATAGTTAATTGGGATATTAAAATCACATGGTAGGTATGTCAGAGGATAAGAAGATAGGGAGTGTTGGCAAGATGCATTTGGCGGGCGATAGATCACAGCCACATGCAGAGAGAAGGGTTTGAAAATGTGAGCAGTATGTACTTCAAAGGATGTGAACGTAAGTCAAGTGACATGGGGTAGAACTATGAATGAATGAATCAGTCCAACCCCACCTCTCCTTCTGTCTCCAGGCCTTGAGGCATGAGTAAAGTCCACCATATGAGAGTGCAGCAGGTGAGGCAGTGTCTGAGTCAGTGAGCCATGTTTCAGTTAATGCATCAAGGTTGAAGTTGATAGAGAGGAAGATGTCATGAATGGAGGTTATTTTTGTTGCAGACAGAGCGTGTATTCCATAGGGCACGTTTGAGGGATTGATGGGAGATAGTTGATGTGTTTGAGGTTTGCTGAGTTTCTAGAATGTCCTTAATGTGAATGATTTGTATGAGATATAAGGAGGATTTGGAGATATATCACCAGCTAACAGAAGAAGAAGAGAAAGATATAGAGGATTATGTGATCTAGGAGTAGTCATATTGTGGTGACCATTAGAGGATATTATAGATAAACATTTAAGGTAGGAAAAGAGTTCATGTAAGTTAATGAGTGGATTGTAGAGTACAATATGAATGGAGGGATGTGAAGAAGAGGGAGTAAGGAATGCTGTGATGTGGAAACAAATGTTGTGTAAGGAAAAGAAAAACATCAGTATGGCAATAACTGCAGACTGGAATAGTATATGATGGTACACATTAAATTGATTAATAATTAGAAGTTCATAGATGTAGTGAATCCACTAACAGGATTAAAGAGGAATCAGTAGCAGACGTAATGAAAAGCAATGTTTAGCAGGATGGGTTACAATGAGTCCAGCAGGGTAGGTCCAGGATGTTTCCAGAGATGTTAAAAGTTTGAAAGTCTTTTAACTCACAGGTTTGGAATTGTTGCTGCATGCAAAGAATACAATTAACTTGACTCCCCCTGAAATCAACATGGTTTAGCCCAGGAGTAACTAATTTCAAGCACTTACTTAAGTCTGGATCCAGCCCTTTGTGTGTAACTCTGTATAACTCTTTCATTATACTTATTACAAAGCTTAACAGCCTAAAGGCTTGCAGCCCAATGTACTGAATAAGTATGGCCAGAGAGTCATGTGATCATTCTGTTAATTAACTATCCCCCACTACTGCAAACAAACAATAAAGGTAATAAAAATTCTTAGAAACACACACTTAACATGATATCATTACCGTTTGTTGCAGAATATAACTGCAATATTAGCAAAAGAGAAAGTTTAGCTGAAATTATGAAGTCATTACCATTTATATAAAAAAAACCTTGAAACATGCAAACTTTGCATTACACCTCAGTTACATTGCCTATACTGATCTGTTTACGTGTTTCTAATGTGTGCTCATTTTTAGTGCTGCCTTTCAATGGTTGAGTACTGTTGGAACTCTGGACAGGTCACATACATTTTCAATAGCGTTTTTATGCTTCCATTGTGCAAAAGTCAGGGCTCGGCCCCTATATATAATTAAGTAAGCAAACTCTAATTTCTTATGGATATTTAAATTACACAAGAAACATGTTTTTTTTTACCCTAAAACCACTTGTTTAATATTTACATTTGCCTTAATTCAATGCAATAGTTTCCAGACATGATAACAATATCAGACCCAGTCTGTATATATATTTATTATTCTTGGAAATATTTCTTATATATGCTTAATGGGCTAGATCCAGACTTAAGAAGGAGCTTGAAATTTAGAGGAAAGTTACTCCTGGGCTAAACCATGTTGATCGCAGGGGAGTCATATTTCACCTGTTGTTAACAGTATTAGAGTTGAGAGGTGATGTTTCCTATTCCAAGTATAAATAACAGTGTAAAAGTAAAGCTGGTCAGTATCTGTGTGCAGTAAGCAGTACAAAGATATATCCCTGCATGCAAAGTATACAAATAACTTGACTCCCCCTGAAATCAACATGGTTGTGCCCAGGTGTAACTTTTCTCTCTTAATTTCAAGCTCCTTCTTGTAGATCCAGCCCAATATGTTCAATATTTATCCATCGTATACTTCGATTTACTTGGTAGAAAAACATTTTCTGTTCTGTGTAATGTATATGATGCCCATTCCTAATTAAGAATAGTGGTAAGCTTTAACTTTCATATTGGGGCTAATCCAAAACTGTTCTTCCATTGGTTTTTTAGGTATAAACACAGCCTTAATGAGCACTGCACATGCTCAGAACAGGGAGCAAGCACAGAAATATGGGAGCACTGCTGCCTATTCACATATCCACCTCCGAATGCACTGTGCTAGTGGAACAGCTTGTTTCACCATATTTAGATGAGAAAGGCCTGTTTTTCTCATTTAAATAGGAGCAGTAGCAGAAAAAGTCGACTGTGCTTCAATGAAACTCTTACTCTATCTCAGGGGGTGGTGTAGGTGATGTTTCCTATTCCAAGTATAAATAACAGTGTAAAAGTAAAGCTGGTCAGTATCTGTGTGCAGTAAGCAATTCAAAAATATATCCCTGCATGCAAAGTATACAAATAACTTGACTCCCCCTGAAATCAACATGGTTGTGCCCAGGTGTAACTTTCCTCTCTTAATTTCAAGCTCCTTCTTGTAGATCCATCCCAATATGTTCAATATTTATCCATCGTATACTTTGATTTACTTGGTAGAAAAACATTTTCTGTTCTGTGTAATGTATATGATGCCCATTCCTAAGTAAGAATAGTGGTAAGCTTTAACTTTCATATTGGGGCTAATCCAAAACTGTTCTTCCATCTGTTTTTTAGGTATAAACACAGCCTTAATGAGCACTGCACATGCTCAGAACAGGGAGCGAGCACAGAAATATGGGAGCACTGCTGCCTATTCACATATCCACCTCCGAATGCACTGTGCTAGTGAAACAGCTTGTTTCACCATATTTAGATGAGAAAGGCCTGTTTTTCTCATTTAAATAGGAGCAGTAGCAGAAAAAGGCGACTGTGCTTCAATGAAACTCTTACACTATCTCAGGGGGTGGTGTAAGTGGAAGGTGCAGGTCCTTTTCAATGTTCAATGTTATGTTTGTTAAACATTTTTTTTATTTAAATTGGTTTAATAAATAAACCTTAAAATATTTTTCCTTTTTTTTTTTTTTATTAATTAATTTATTTTAATGGCAGCATAGCAGCAGATTACCATTATTATGGTCTGGCATTAATGTGCATCATTCACAAAGCATTTAAATGAGTTATAAAATGCTGCAAATGCATTGGGAACTGACAGAAACTGTGGCTGTACAAGACACATGCCCATATATGCCCATATAGCTCAGACTACGGGGAGAGACACTTCTCTACATCCTACATATAGGACATAGAACTCTGGATCAGCTTCATTATGCTCAAATACATAATTTGCTGCTATTTGCATACACTTACTTCATGTAGGCTCTGGTGGTCAGTGTAATTATTACAGTTGTTGTAATATAGTGTATGTGATAGGGAGAGAGATGGCAAAACAAGTCAGCAGTGACATTAGTCTCATATATTGTCACACACTGGGCCTTTTTGCTAGTAAACATATGCACACACTAAGGGCCAGATTTACTAAGCTGCGGGTTTGGAAAAGTGGAGATGTTGCCCATAGCAACCAATCAGATTCTAGCTGACATTCTCTAGTATGTAATAGGAAAGTGAGAGCTAGAATCTGATCGATTGCTACTGGCAACATCCCCACTTTTCCAAAACCGCAGCTTAGTAAATCTGTCCCTTAGTCTGTGTTTTCTTATGTGTCATACATATTCTGCAGTGTGTTCTGCTTTGTAATACATTGTTTGATGCTTTCCATTGTACTTGCATATTTTTTTTCCTCAGGTTAGCCTTTCTTTTAACATCACTTAACAAAATACCAACTTATTCAGGTTTCCACCTTGTTAGCTTACTGGATGGTTTAGCTGTATGTCACAGTGCACAAAGAGAAAATCATGTAGTGAGGACTGAACATTTTGTATACAATTCTTTTTATCTGATTTACTTATGGTTTTGGCAATAGTCATAATTAGTAGACTTTTGGGATAAAAAGATCTACAGTGATGATATTTTTGGCTGAGATATGTTACTTATTTATTGAAATGGTTTTTAGCTCCTGTGGCAGTGCTAATATTTCAAAATCAGCACTGCACCTCAAAGTAATTTCCACAGCGTGATAGATGAACATCACTTTTATTGCCTAAATATTGAAGTTTATCTTCTGTCAGGGAGATTAACAACTGCCTGCCACAGCATGGAAAGATTCTTTCATATTATAAATTTTGCTAAATATTTTTCCCTGCCATGGCACTATATTTATGACCATTTACAGTTTATGATTATGTATTGAAATAGAATTCAGAGTACAAGCACTTGCTTATGCAAATAATGCCATATTAATTATAATTATGTTTTAGAAACCCGTCCCAGTAGATTGTTTTCCTAATAAACAAGACACTCTACTGCAGTGAATTTCATTTAGATCATCTAGTTTAAATTTCCTCATTAGATGTCTACTAAATTACTTTTTTTTAACCACCTATGCCAACAAATGAAATACAATATAGATATTACTATATTAGGACATTGGGCCTGATCCAGACCTAGTTAAGTGCATGAACTTAATTCATGGGCTAAACCATGTTGATTTCAGGGGAGTCATATTTCATCTGTTTTAGACTATCCCAAGTCTAAATAACAGTGTGATAGTAAAGCTGGTCAGTATCTGTGTGCAGTAAGCAATTCAAAGATATATCTCTGCATGCAAACAATTGGAATCCCCCTGAAATCAACATGGTTTAGCCGAGGTGTAACTAAGTTCATGCACTTAACTAGGTCTGGATCCATCATGGCCATTTTATGTGGGGATGGTGTGTAAATTTTAAGGTAGGATCTTTGTGTCGGAAGTCCTATGAGTGCACCACCCTTCACAAATACAGATGTTAGGATCCCATGACCATTTAGCATCTGGATCTGTCCCTTAGTTATTGCTCTGACATACATGCATCTAACTACACAAAACCTGCAGCTTGAACTATTATACACTAAACCCTTGCAATTTGTTTTATTATAGAACACTATTATTAATAAAATAAATAGAATATATTGGAGTTTTATTATATAACACTATTATTAATAAAATAAATAGAATATATTATTCATGGAAATATTTGTAAAACATTTCTTGCAAATTAGTAAAAAACAAAAATCAAAAGCTGTACAGATCATATGATCCTTTATTTTTTGCAAAACTGCTCTCTAAACCTCCTCACAAGATAACTGTTGTTATATTTAGTACCAAACATGGATGTTTTGAAATCAATAGGTTCTTAAGAAACACATTTGTGCTTTAGACAGAGGCTGTGTATAACAAGCACTGTTATTTGCCCTTGAGGAACAGATTTGAGGAGCTATGACTTAAGGCATGGTTCATAAAACTGCAGTTCTCTAGCTAGTGCTGAGCAATACAACCCATAGGATTCTTAAGTGGGTACTTGCCTGCCAAATTCTTGCAGTTCATATTGAAAAAATAAAATATTGCTAGAGAACAATGTTTCTGGGTGTTTTGAGAGTGATACGAAAGAATCATAGAGATTTGTAGCAAAATTACATTCTTTATTGTTATATTACTAGGTTTGAACTTGTTGTTAATATATAAACATTAATAATAAATTATTGCATATATTAGTTTGAAGCAAATATAAAAGTCTTCTAAATTAGAAAAGAATAAAACATCTTGGAACAGATTAATAGTATTTCAGTAGCAGATATGCAGATACTTGCATATCCAGTTCTGTGGTAATTCAGGGAATGAGTACATATTTGAAATGCGCAAACAGATCTGTATATACAAATAGGGATATAATGCAGCAACAACATCAAGGAATAAAAGAGGTCCAGCGCTCCAAACAAACATTATATAACACTATGTGTCAGCAAATACATAAAAAGGAGGTTTAGTTCACAAAATATACATATATGAGTGTGAGACAATTGTATCTTAGCAGTGTGGCTGTTGATCTGCATTACTTGGTTAGAGGGTGCTAGGCCCTTGTTAGAGGGCGCTAGGCCCTGTGTTGGTAGCGGGCGCTAGGCCTGGGCATTGTTAGAAGGGCGTTAGACCCTTGGGTAGCAGGGTGCTAGGCCCTGGTTAGGGACGGGCGCTAGGCCTGCGTTAGGTTGGGCACTAAGCCCTGTGTTTGTTGTTGTTGGGCGCTAGGCTCATGTTAGGCCGCAGGGAGCGCTAGGCTCCGTTCGTGGTAGAGGGTGCCAGGCCCTGGCTAGGGTAGCAATAGGAGGACACGTGACAGAGGACAGGTTGCGGTACTCGGAGGTAAGTGGTCGTTGGTAGGTGTGGCGGTGAGAGCGCGCATCGAGGTGGTGAGTATCAAGACCTGTACTCTCTGTGTGGTGTTTGTTCCCCTCCTCCTTCCACGGGTGCGGAGACGGAGCCGGAAGGCGTGGGAAAGGTTCCGTCCCGCTCGTCAGTCATTGGCGAAAAGAGGTGTCTGAGGCCCTGGCCGGTGATGACGATTACCTCACCCGTGAATAACTTTCCCCGTTCTCTCCCGCAGGTACTTTTGGTGTTTTTACTATACTAATGGTTGTGCTTTCTTTACAGCATTAGGAATCGTCACGCCTGGGACCGGGGGAGGAGCAGCGCGTCTTCTCTGGCGGTTCTTCAGGATCGGGTAGGAACCTCTGGGGTGGGGGCGGGCCTGGGTTTTGTTTGCAATTCACAGGGCGCCGGCGCACCACCCGTTACAGGGTTTCCTAGACCAAGTGGTAATACTGCACTTGAAAGCTACCTGTACATAGCTGACAGCTGTCAACATTAGCATTATACATTTGTGGTGCCCCTGGGGGTTGCTTGTGGAGGGGAGGGCATTCTGAATGGCAGCAGTGGTGTTGCTCTCATGCCTTCGTGGGACTATGCAGCAAGCATGAGTTTCGTGCTCAGCATTGAGTGCATGGTGGCGCGAGGGGTCTTACTTGGAAACAGTCATCTGAGGGAAATGGGCTGTGTAGTGAGGAAAACTTTCTGGAAAGGTCTGTAGATATTAAGGTGCGTAGGAGAGTGGTCATTGTCAGTTGGAGGAAGATAGAGAAGAAGGAGACATCTGTAAAATTGTTGGAGAGTGCTGGTACAGCAGAGTATTGGTGGAGAAGTGTCAGAGAGTGATAATGGAGCCACTACAGCAGAGTAGCGGCGGTGAGGTGAAGAAGAAGTGATAGCGGAGTCAGTACAGGGGAATGTTGGTAACTAAGCAGAGGACAGTGAGCGTTAGAGGAGGTAAAGAAGAGACAAGAGAGAGGAAGCCGACATTGGGAAGTAATCTGAGGTGGTGCAGTTGAAGTGTCAATATACAGAAAATAATTTGCTTAACTATAGTTTTACATAATCCAAGTAAAAGTAAACTTTTTCACATTTTCTTTAAGTATTAATTGCAGCTATATAGACTGATTACTGGGCACGGGTTTTGATATAATTTATGTAATAATTTTGGAAATTTGCTTTGTTTATTCTTCACAATTGTGATTCTGACTCTTACATGTAATATTGTATTATTTTGTAATTTATGTTTAAAGTATTGTGTGACAATTATAATTGTAGCATTGGGGTAGATCCAGAACTATGCCCGTCTTCCATAGACGGACGTAATTCACTGAACAATAGCTACTGCGCATGCGTAGTAGCCATTGTACGTAATCTGTGTATCGTTTCGATACGTAGATTGCATATATGCGGTCTCATTCAGGCCATCAGCTCCAAGTCCATGTTCCTGTAATCTACATTGCTGCTTGATCTCTCAAGTTCCTTGTCTGTATTTATGTTACTGATCTTTCTCTTTTTTACCAGTGTCTGTAACCTGTATACCTTGTCTGACATCTGTTTTCTTATCCCTGTGTATTTGGTCAGTAATCTGTTGCCTCATACCTTTATACTATGGCTTCCGTCCGTTACCTCTTACCTGTGTATTTACCTGGCATCTGTTACCTTGTATTTCTGTATAGTCACTCTGTTGTTTTTGTTACTTTGTTACTCTGGTACCTGCAATAAACCTCTATTTCTTATGTTAGTCTCCTGCAATCCTTGCATAAAATCCCAGGTGTTCATAACACCCAGCAAACATAAGGGGCCCAGTCTTTGGTTTGGTCACTGACTTTGTTAACCAAAGTAAACTTGTAGCATTGCTTCCCCATTTCTGCCATTTAAATGTTACCACACCACAGAGGTAGCAAAAGAAACCTGGACAGGTAACACAACCAGCGGCATCTGCTGTTTGACAGATAAACACAATGCAGAATTTATGGCTCTTTCAGGAGAAGGCAAAGAAGCACATTGTTCACTGTTTTCCTCAGAAGATGGCAAAGAAACACAGCACAGCACTCATCGATAACTCAACAGAGGAAAGTAAAGGTACATTTAGCGGCTTGTCGCATAATTCGGAGGATCAATATGTGTGTGGCGTGCTGCACACCCATAATGGATGGACCAAACCCTGCTCCCAATGTGGAAGTATGTAGAGCTGCCTGCGGGCTACCAGACTAGCTTGATACAGCCTAGAGAAGCAATATTGTTTCTTTAGGTGGGCATAACTTCAAAACTGTGGGTGATAGAAAGAATCTATGACCATTCATGAAGTCAGCAGAGAAAATACATTCATAATAGCACATAAGGAGCCCAGTGACAAAATCATTGTCAGCCACTGCAAGGCTGGTTGACAATGCACATGCTACTTATATTGACAGGATGCCTGTGCAGCTAAATGGCTGCCTCATTGCAATCTCAGTAGACCAATTAGATGCACAGACATCCTGTCAATCTCAGCAGCAAGCCAGCAAAGATCCGCCCCCAGTCTTTGGTACCTCCAATTCCTGACCAGAGTTTCCCCATATTGCTGACTCTATAAGTATTGGCATGGGAAGCAGTAATCAAGTAATGAAGGAAAATGTCACAGTTAGCACACAGATCTTTAGTGGGGGTGATGTGTGGTACATGCTGCTATGCCCAGCTGGTATCCCAATAGTACCAGTATAGTTAGAATAGAGAGTAAGGATGGGTAGGGAGCGCTCCGTACTGTAGTGTGAATATTCGTGGTGATGTTATAGTGTGGTGTATATTAATTGCTGCCCCTATTGGGGTATTTCTTGTGTCACCTCAGCTGGCCCTGGCAGAGGTCCCCAAGTCGCCAATCTGAAACAGCACCTCCTGTCAGCTGCTGTCTCAGACATGCTTTGAAACAAACAGTGTTTGGAGACTTGGGGATCTCTGCCGGATCCTTTCCATTGATGGGACAGGATGCACATGTTGAATACACTTGTTGGGAGGCAGGAGGTTTATTAACTGTACAGTAATGACTTGGCTAAGTCCTTATGTGCAATTCTTATTTCCACATCATGGCCATTTTATGTGGGGATGGTGTGTAAATTTTAAGGTAGGATCTTTGTGTCGGAAGTCCTATGAGTGCACCACCCTTCACAAATACAGATGTTAGGATCCCATGACCATTCAGCATCTGGATCTGTCCCTAAGTTATTGCTCTGACATACATGCGGTCTGGATCCATCATGGCCATTTTATGTGGGGATGGTGTGTAAATTTTAAGGTAGGATCTTTGTGTCGGAAGTCCTATGAGTGCACCACCCTTCACAAATACAGATGTTAGGATCCCATGACCATTTAGCATCTGGATCTGTCCCTTAGTTATTGCTCTGACATACATGCATCTAACTACACAAAACCTGCAGCTTGAACTATTATACACTGAACCCTTGCAATTCATTTAATTATATAACACTATTATTAATAAAATAAATAGAATATATTGGAGTTTTATTATATAACACTATTATTAATAAAATAAATAGAATATATTATTCATGGAAATATTTGTAAAACATTTCTTGCAAATTAGTAAAAAACAAAAATCAAAAGCTGTACAGATCATATGATCCTTTATTTTTTGCAAAACTGCTCTCTAAACCTCCTCACAAGATAACTGTTGTTATATTTAGTACCAAACATGGATGTTTTGAAATCAATAGGTTCTTAAGAAACACATTTGTGCTTTAGACAGAGGCTGTGTATAACAAGCACTGTTATTTGCCCTTGAGGAACAGATTTGAGGAGCTATGACTTAAGGCATGGTTCATAAAACTGCAGTTCTCTAGCTAGTGCTGAGCAATACAACCCATAGGATTCTTAAGTGGGTACTTGCCTGCCAAATTCTTGCAGTTCATATTGAAAAAATAAAATATTGCTAGAGAACAATGTTTCTGGGTGTTTTGAGAGTGATACGAAAGAATCATAGAGATTTGTAGCAAAATTACATTCTTTAATGTTATATTACTAGGTTTGAACTTGTTGTTAATATATAAACATTAATAATAAATTATTGCATATATTAGTTTGAAGCAAATATAAAAGTCTTCTAAATTAGAAAAGAATAAAACATCTTGGAACAGATTAATAGTATTTCAGTAGCAGATATGCAGATACTTGCATATCCAGTTCTGTGGTAATTCAGGGAATGAGTACATATTTGAAATGCGCAAACAGATCTGTATATACAAATAGGGATATAATGCAGCAACAACATCAAGGAATAAAAGAGGTCCAGCGCTCCAAACAAACATTATATAACACTATGTGTCAGCAAATACATAAAAAGGAGGTTTAGTTCACAAAATATACATATATGAGTGTGAGACAATTGTATCTTAGCGGTGTGGCTGTTGATCTGCTGATTATCCAGATAAGCTTTTTTCAAAATATTTGATGTACGCGGATTTTATTATTATTATATGGAATAAATTGTATTTTTTAAAATACTACACCATATTGCGCAACTGTATGTGTATTTTTCATTGGGTACCCACATTGATGAGGATCTATTAAGAGCATCCTGAAGTACAAAGATACCCTGAATATGTATGTTATTCTCTGGCATCTGGTAAGCATTTATCTCTCATCATTTACACTTTTAAAAAATATTTATAGCCCTTGCACTTTATTTTGTGTATTACTAAAATACTACACCATAGGTGCCTCCTGTCCTCTTCTACCACTATTTTTCAGTATTTAAATCCGTGGGAACAAACGGACACCACAATAAGGATGGCAGCCCCTGAACAATCAGAAGTGTGTGTGAACAGTTTTCTGGACATTGTTTGGATTCCAATTGGAATGGTTGTTATTTTAGGACACTTTGTTATCACCAATTCACTATATTTAGAGGCAATTAGGTATAGCGCCACTTACCGATTATTTTAATTTATATATAT
>WWET01000667.1:167611-193926 GCA_011038615.1 Limnodynastes dumerilii | reverse complement strand
TTTTACTTTACATGCTTATATATGTATTCCAGTGGTCTCCCCATACATACTCCCCTTTTGTTCCCCCTAATAACAGCAATTAGGGGGAGGAAAAGAGGGGTATAGGGGACATTGCTGGAAAACTTACCCATAACGCCAGCCTGCGCTGACATTATTTTTATGCCGGAAGAGTAGTGTAAAACTCTGTTACGGCATTTTGTAAAAAAGAAATAGTATCTTTTTATGCGATGGTGCCAGTTTTCACTTCAAACGTGGTACTATCATATGAAAAGAATCATTGTACATAGAGCCCTATGTGTTTTCATTCCCAGTTACCTAGTATCTGTACTATGCTCCTGTGTACTCACTGTACCAGTCCTGTTCTCCCGGCACCTGTCCAAGTCCTCTCCAGATATTTGTTGTCTGTATTCTGGACACGATCCTGGTCTGATTCACAGAGTTCTGTTGCGTTTTGTCATATCCAGTTCCTGTCTGCTCTCAGTCCTGGATCAGTTTTCCACTTTCTTTTTCTGGTACCGATTCTTGTCTGTGTTGGTCTCTGTGGTGGTCCATTCCAGTGATGTCTCCTGTATTGTCTATTTGTGTTATACCCAGTCCTTCTATAATGTCTGACTCCCAAACCATCCTCGCTACACAAGGAGCTGCCATTGGGGGCCGCAACAGTCAATCCCCACCATCGGGGGCTCTAGCGAAGGCCAGGCCCGTTAGACTTCGAGCCCTGGTGTGCGGCGACTGTAATATAGACAGGGATAACAGAATATAGGAACATATAGACAGAGATAACAGACATATAGGCACATATAGACAGTGATAATAGAGACATACACTGGGGGGAGCACATATAGGCAGAGATAATTGAGACATGCACTGGGGGGAGCACATATAGACAAGGATAATAGAGACATACACTGGAAAAGCACATATAGACAGGGATAATAGAGACATTCACTGGGAAAGCACTTATAGACAGGGATAATAAAGACATACATTGGGGTAGCACATATACTCAGGGATAACAGAGACATATATAATAATAGCATCAGTTATTAGTTCTATCTTTGACTGGTCTATATGGCCTGACTAGACCACCAGGAAGGCAGCCATGAAACCAATGAAATAATGTTAACTCTAGGGATGGGCTGTTACTGTTAGCCAATACTTTGGATTTGCCCCTCAGCCTAAAATTTGCCTGCCACACAAGAGGAATGCCACAACAGAGGAGGAAACACTGTGCCACACAACATTTATATATGGGATATATTAGGGGTCTGGGATTGGCACATATTATAATATAATGGGATATATTAGGGGTCTGGGATTAGCACATATTATAATATAACAGGATATATTAGGGGGCTTGGATTGAGGCTTGGACTGGCACATATTATAATATAATGGGATATATTAGGGGTCTGGGGATGGCATGCTATACACTGTATATACTGTGCCATTCCCAAAACCTAATACAAACCCTCTATATTATAGTATGCGCCATAACTAAACCCCTATTATATCACCACATGTACTTTTTGTAGTGTGCCATGTCAAGACCCCTAATATTTCCCACATATATTGCACACACTGGAAACCCCGCTTTTAAAATCCAGCATTTGCCACTGTGACTGTATAAAAGATAGATAGATTGTTGCAGGATAGACAACAGGGGGTTGTAGTAAAAAGAATCCCTTTTTGGGGATGGAAAGGTTAACTGTAGATTCCACCAAAAATGCAAAATCATGCGCTTGAGACTCTAAAAACCCAAAAGCTCAATAAAGTATTAATGGTAATACATCAGATACTGGTTAGGAGAAAAGGAATCAAGGAGATACAATTTAATTTGACTTAATGTTAGTAGATCAATGTAACAAAGCAATGAGAAAGGCAAGTCAGATGCTTGGTTGCATAGGAAAAGATAAAATAGGTAGTAATGCTACTTTATAGGTCATTAGATCATTGGTATGGCCTCATTTGGAATACTGAGTTCAGTTCTGAAGGCCATATCGCCAGAAAGACATACAGTAAGTACATTAGAGACCTGCAAAGATAGACTAGAGCATGCCTGACCAACCTGGCCAGGTCTGGAGAAACTACAAGTGCCAGCATGCTTTGACTGCACAGACAATAGCTGATACCTGACAAAGCATGCTGGGAGTTGTAGTTTCACAACACCTGGAAAACCACAGGTTGTCCAGGCCTGGACTAGAGAAACTAAACATGTATAGATTGTAGCAGAGAAAGGACATGGGGGAAATGATAGCAGCTTTCAAGTACATACAGGTATAGGAGGATGGAAGTTTTCAAAGTAAGAGACGTATTCAAACGTGGGTTTACATAAAAAATGGAGGGAGGAAGGTTTAGAGGAAATGTGCAAAAAATTACTTCAATGAAAGGGTAGTTGATAGGAAGAAAAGCCAATTTAATCATATATGGGATAAAGGATAAGGATATCCTAAATCAAAAAACTAAATTGATGGTCAAATATGATCTAAGGTCAATATGACTTTAAAAAAAAATTGAACAGACTGGATGAGCCAAGTGCCTGTTATATGCCGTAACATCTTATGTTTTTTGTATCTACAATAGGTAATTATTACTTTTAAAAGCTACTCTTTGAGATAGAAAAGTCTTCAGCACTAGTGCTTACCATCTCACTGAAAAGGTATCTCACTCCTTGCAGTATAATTGAAATGATCTGAAGAGGAAAAAAATGCAAGTGCATATAAATATAGACGGAAGGAAACCATTTGGTCTTTGGCAGTAGAGACTCTGCTTAGCTAATCCATGCTGAGTGCAATTCAATGCTCTTTCATCTAATGCTGTACTCAAGAATGAAAATTAAGGCATAATGCAATAACGGCTGACACAAATCTGTTTGCTTGCCCAGAAGCAGATTAAAGAATAGTTAAAATCATGCAAATCTAATTTAAGGCTCTCTAGTTTTTACATTATTATCTAATCCCAAGCATCAGTTTTTGATTAATACATTTATATTATTAACATCACAACAGAAAGCGAGAAGTGCCAAAAATGATTTATGTTTAAAAGTTACACGTGAATGTCTTGAAAATCACATAAATATTATATGCAATTATTGGTTCTTGCACTAACTAATATCAATCAAAGACAATTTTCTTTGAGAAAGCAATAAATTATCCAGGGTTTATAAAGCAATAACTAGGAGCTGAAACTTTCAGAGGGAAATATGCTCTTCAAATGCCATCTTACTTACAGTATGTGCAGTTGCCGCTACATTTGTTCACGTCCTTGTAATGGTTTGCTGAGAAGTGTCAGTTGTTATCAGGTTACAAAAGCAAATGAACAATACACAATTGCTGCCGACATGTTTAACATGCACATGCTGTGAACTAACACACCGTTCAGTTATCCATCAGCTGCTTATAAAGATTAAAGAGGGCTATAGTTACACAATGACTCAAGAATTGTACGGTTACAAGCTAAACACTTTCTAACTTAGCATAACTGGTAACCAATATAATTCTTTTTATGTATAAACAGCAAACGGCATAGTGCCTAATCACACACCTAGCAGCCAGACGCACCTTAATGAAATAGCGAGACAGACACCGATAGATGGGTTTAAAAAGGGAACATGTCATTTATTGCATTGGGCCAAACTGAAATTTAATTAATTGATTAACCTATTAATGACTCTAAGCGAGCAAATCTTAAAGAAACTAGGTGGCCCAATAACATGGGGGAGGTTCAGCAAAGCCATCTTACCAAGAGGTCGTCCACCTTGACTTCAGCGCCCCCCTTCCAATCCTCCAGCAAAACACTGGACCCGTTTTTTTGTAGCACCTCCCCAGTACTTGTAAGGTGGTTGCCTAAACAGGGCCCAACCGCTAGGGTTTGGTTCCCTCGCCGCAAGGGTTGTGCTGTTATAAGATCGGACTACCCCCGCTCCCCCAACAAAATTAACCCCCTGCGCCAAACCTTGTTTGCTGACCTCTCCACCGCTACCACCCCACCATGTTCCATCTGAAAATAAAATTGGATAATCACAATAAACAACTTAAACTCTAATGGGAGGGAGGGTGAATCCTCTGTGACAAGTGCCTTACTCCCCCACTGCTAGTCCTATATATAAGCTGCCTAACTCCCCCCACCCCTGTAACTCCACCCCCCACCTCTACTCTATGCCAACCCCTCTACCATAAACCAAATTAACCCCTGCCTGCCAGATGTATGGATTGAGGCCCCTGCCTGCTGTTTATGTTATGCTGCAGCCCTATGGGGCCCTTGGTTCTTTTTTTTTTTTTCAAATGGCATATTCTGCATCTTCTTAAATCTCTTCATGCATATTACAAAACTGTTCCCTTAAATCTGTGTAATAATTGCAGACATTTCCAATAAATTCTGACCATTATCTAAGTAAGCAGAAAATGTGCTAGCACCAGATTACCAGGACAAATACAGAGCCTCTGGATACAGAGTTCCATCCTGGTATCACTTCCAATGGCAGGGCGGTAAAGCGGAAGGGGGGATAGTATGTAAATAGTATGTGAGGGCATGCTAAGCAGCCACTGTACTATCCATACTTCAGCACCGTCCACATTTTAAGTGTTCACTGTGCAGAAGTTTTAAGGCAGGATCATTGGATTGTAAATCTCTCCTCGTTTAAACAGAAGACTGTATCCTGCGGGGATCCAGCAATGAATCCCTAATGCTGCTGTATTTGCAGCAAGGGCTGGATTGAGGGCCAAGTGGGCTTAGAGCTGAAAATTATCAAAGGCCCACACTATGCTAGGAGGAGGATGTCACACTTATGCACTGCAGTGGGAGGCCTGGAGATCTGCAGTGTGTGGGGGCTTATTTTCAGATGAAGGCCTCGGAATATATGTAGTCTCATTATTAGCCCCATCGTAAATCTGGATCTGCCCCTACATTATTGGCTATAAGCAGTATGTCTGGATGACCATGCCCCCTAATAGAGTTTTTAAAGCTTTCCCACAGTCGTAAGCTTGCAAACTGCTTTTCTGGGAATATCATTACACCAGCCAAGCCTATTTTGCTGTTACCTACCATTTACAGATGTCTCAAGTCCCACGTTGCTGCACTGATTGAATGGGTCTTGAGCAGGATCTGATATTTAGAATACATTTTATGAGACGATCCTTCTCTGTCTGAGCACCACAGGCATTTACACTATCAAGTTTGGTATGTTGAAATCTTTTTGCAGAAGCATCTGCCTTATAAATCATCTTTATTTCTTTATTTTCATTCAGATTTTCCTTGCATAAAGAGATCAGATTTCCAAGTGACAAAAATGTGATGTTTTGAAGGCTAGGCTACTAAGGCATCATGCTTAACAACTGTATATAAGGATCCTACACTAGACATGCAGGTGCTCGCTGTCTCCCCTGTCATGCTGCTATTGATATGTCCCTGACAGCATCTGGTTTCGGTAGTTGGAGAAAAAACTTCCAGCACGCAATCATTAAAAAATAACATTGAGTTGTAAAGTGCTGCAGAGAAGCTGGCTCCATATAATAAATGTTAATGCATTCAATGTGTTCCGTTTTGAGGATGTAGTGAGTAGCAAAGTACATGGACACAATCTGGGCTTCTCTTTCAATGCAGCAATTTATGCTCCCGTGTAATATGTATCTTTCTGTAGCCGACAGCTAGCACAACCATTACTAATAATTGTTCATTGCTGAAGTGCACACTGCACAGGTCCCTTTAAAGACGTCATTAAAAAATAATATATTCCATAAAATATATAATATTATTTTGGCTCTGACACATTTAGATTTGTCATCCATAATGTTAGAATGTCACGCAAGTTAAAGACTACATTAGACCAAACAACATCACATCTTGTCTTTCTGCAAACCACTTGTCCAGTCTCCATTTACTTTCAGGATAAGGATAATTTCACCATGGAGCATTCACAGAAGCAATGTTGCAGTTTAGATTATGTAAACATCTACCTTGCTCTTCAACTCCATTAGACCTTGTGAAAAGTACAGTACATGAATGACATTAAAGATCTGCTACTGTAAGTAAACTTTGAGGCAATTGCAAAGGGGGGTTGTCATATGTACAGAAGAATTGCTGTTACTTGTCTATGCAATTTTAAGCAGAATTTGATTTAAAGAAAAAAAAAGGAAAAATTAGGATCTGACACTAATGCAATCCCCAGAGTTAGGCAAATTCTAGGTAGCCCTCTGCTGACAGAGAAAATAAAATGGCCAAGTGAGATAAAAGCAGGAACTAATACAGGGTTGCCGACTCTCCCGGAATGTCTGGGAGACTCCCAAAATTCGGACAGTTATCCCAGATATCCTGGGAGAGCCTGCAAATCTCCCTCAAGTGACTTCAGGCTCATGGTTTCATGGAAACCACGGCCTCAAGTCCTGTCCTCCTAGTATACTAGTGTTGCTAGGGACAGAGAGGGACTTGGTGACACAATTTGCGCCATCATGCTCCGCCCCGATCACTATTACAGCAAAAAATTGGTAAGCATTAGTCAAGGGGCGGGGCTTAATGAAACCATTTGCATAATTTGCCACACACCCCTGCATGCAACTATAGCTTCCCCCAGGATCTCCCGGAGGTTAAAGTCGGCAAACCTGGATAAAAGAGTACATTTTTATGCAAAAACAAAATAGTTTCCTGGACATCTGGAAGTATGGCAGTCACCATATATGTCCTGGATTTATGAGTCACCATGTCTTGCAAAATAAGTGCATAGTTTGAGGTTTAGGTTGTTAAGCTATAAATCACGCTGCTGAGGTCATGAGTTCGATTACTGTTTTAGGGACCTTAGTATGCATCAGCAGAGACTAATATGAATGTCTAATGTTCTCTTTAAAGTGCTGCAGACAATTTGTGTCAATATATAAATAAGCATTAATAATAACCAGCCCTGAGCAGAGGTCTCTGTATTTGGATAGGGAATCTGTCCTTATGTAACAAGTGGTGCGCCGGCGCCCTGTGAATTACAAACAAAAACCAGGCCCGCCCCCACCCCAGATACTCACTGCGTCTCTGAAGCACTCTCTCGCCGCCACCACACCTACCAGAGACCGCTTACCTCCGAGTACCGCAACCTGTCCTCTGTCACGTGTTCTCCTGATGCTACCCTAGCCAGGGCATGGCACCCTCTCACCACTACCGGAGCCTATCGCCCCACTGCAGCCTAAACAGGGCCTATCGCCCTCTAATCCGGCGTCCTAGTAGCCTAACATGGGCCTAGCGCCTAACACTAGTAACAGGGCCTAATACCCTTTAACCAAACAGGCCTAACACAGGCCTAGCGCCCATCCCTAACCAGGGCCTAGCGCCCTCTAACAAACACAGGGCCTAGCGCCCTTATCTAACCAAGGGTCTAGTACCCTTTTACTATAAATACCTATAGGGCCTAATGCCCTGTACTAGCACCCCTCTACCTAATAGGGCCTAGCGCCCTATAACACTATTGGGCCTAGTACCCTCAAATGGGGTTCCTCGCCCCTGTGCCCATAATGGTCCAGGCCTGGACTGGGCCGTACCATTGGCAGCAGTGTGGGCAGACGATAAGGCTTTCCCAGCCGGGGGCCACTGTAAACTCGATGCCAAGGAGTTTCAGGGCCTATGCTCGTTGCCCAAGGGGTTGGTTACAAGATGTTAATGGGGAGGGAGAAACAAGGGATTTATATAGTGACAAGTGGCAATAGCCACTTACCCATCCGTGCAGGATGGGAGACAGTGGAGGCAAAGTGGAGCTCTTTTGCACTGCTCTCCACTGCCTCCCTTGCTGTCTTCCTGTGCCACTGCTTACAATTCTTCAGAATCTTCTTCTCTTTATTCAGCCGCTTCTGGCCCTTTTCCTCCTCACCGCAGGGCGTTAATCTAGCTTCTCTCTTCGGCCTCTTCCGGCCACTGCTCCCGCCTTCCGGCCCATGCGGTGGATTTTTAATCCAGCCACAGGGGCTGATGGGTTGGCGGGCTCCGCAGGGGCACCTGGGTGCAGTGCTGCGGTGAGCCCTGAATGGCTCATCGCAGTCTCCTTTACCAAGATGCTGCTGCGAGCCCTGATTGGCTCGCGGACGCGCCATGTGACTGGCCAGAAGCCAATCAGCATTGATTGGCTGCCAGCCAATTCTTCCCCTACCTCCGCGGTGAGAAGTCCAGCGACGGCATCCTCCAGGTGAGTACCTCTGTTTGTGTCCCGCGCCGCTCCGCTGTCCACTGCACCTCTCACACTTATAACTATGTTGGATTATGTCAGGGCTGCTGATTCTTCTGGAATATCTGGGAGATTCCCAATATTCAGTCATTTCTCCCGCAATGGGCTTAAAGCAGTAAGTTAATGCAAATCACATCAACATCCTCAAGTCCCACCACCCTGCCTATCAATACTGCCATTCCTAGTGATACTAGGGATTGGGTGGGATTTGAAATTTTCATCATCAAGACCTGCCCCATTCCCAGTAACACTATGAATAGTAGCACTGATGGGCCAGGGGGGGGGGTTCATAACACAATTTGCATAAATCACATCTTCAAGCCTGCACCCATACCAGCATCTCTTAATAGAAAGTTGGCAGCCCTGGATTATGTGTTCCATGAACTGTAAAAAAAAATTAACTCTTAGGGCTAGATTTACTAAGCTGCGGGTTTGGAGAAGTAGGGAAGTTACCTATAGCAACCAATCAGATTCTCTCTCTTTCCTAATACATACTAGAGGATGGACTTTACCAAACCAGCAGTGTAGTAAATATGTCCCTTAGTGTTACCCTATATATCTAACTAAATTTCTGTGCCGTAGTAATATTAAAAAGTGATCTCTGACATTGAAAATGATTTGCTTCAAGCAAAAATACACCAGTTCATGTCATTGGTTGTATTATGTGTATATTGAAGAATACAACAATGTTATTTACTTGCTCTGAAAGGCAATGTTTTTCTACAAAGAACAGTTCTGAAGAACTAATGCTATTTTTATGTGTATAACAGTGACACAAAGTACAGTAAGTATAGATTGCTCTGTAGGGGCTAGACCATGTTCTTATTTTACATTATTCATCTTATTTTCCCAAAAAGAGGTTCACTATACAAGGTCAGGATAAATACATTTTTAAGTCTTGCGTGCTGGTGATAAATTCAGATCCTTAAGCTGTCACCAGTGTTGCTATAATATTCAGCAGCTATATATAAAGTAGTTGACAGGCCCAATGTCTAAGACATAGCATTGCATTTCATATAGTAGCTTTAGAAAACAGTGCCTATATTATGTTCATACTAGTATTCTCTTCTGATGTATACACTTAATCATTAAGGTCATTGAGACACATGCAAATGAAAACGCAGTGAGCTTGCTTAACAAATCATAGGCAATCCAGAGGAACATGCAACAGCACCTCTGGATGACTATACAAGTATAGCTATGTGACTATACACTCTGCGCACGTACTGTAAATGGGGGTTATGAATAGGACCTGTGGCTGGTGCAAATGTTTTGATGTAACCTGTGCTTATTCTATCTGCATTCTGATCTGAATGGGGTGCCCGTACATTGACTATGTGCCTTCACCCTCTCTTTCCCACAACAAAACCTTCAGAAAACATGCAGCTCAAGTTGCGTTCAGATCTAAACTGAACGTGATTAAATGCACATAGTTTGTGAGCATGTGCGGTGCAAGATGCACTCCATGAGCTAGTATATGCTCCTCTTCTGACCGGGCCCTAATTAGCTTATATAGTATTAGAATACTTAGATGATAATTGGTGCTGGGGTCTAAAATGCATCAATAAACCAAAGGTGTGGTATGTAATCTCGTTGGTTGGTAAGTTGTCAGTTAACTTTCCGGTCCTAAACTGTGGACAGGTTTAACTGATTGACTTTTCTCCATTAGACTGGGTCACTACAGTGACACCTGTTAGACAGAATCTCATAATGCCAGCACCTACTGTGTCTAGCATTATAATAACTCTAACCTAAACCCCAGGGCCGTATATAGAAGTGTGTGATAGGAGCGGCTGCCCAGGGCGCACAGCATAAGGAGGCACCAGTAAGATAATATTTAAGGTTAAATTGGCTTGGCATTCAGGGTCAGGGGGCACCATTTTTCCTTTTTGTCCCTGGCACTAAAATGTCTAGTTACAGCTCTGCTAAATCCAACCCTAACCTAAATGATGAGCTAGTTATTTACAACAGAATGACACAGCTCTAGCACTGGTCAGGAGAACAGCAGTGGAAGAAGAAGTAGATGGGATAGAGAAGAGGATGTCTGGATAGAGGAACATTATGGGAGAGAAGAAGAAAAACAAGGAGGTTATTAATATACAAAGGGCTTTCAAGATGCAATTACAAGCATAAACCCAGGGCCGTAACTAGCGGTGTGCCATAGGGGCGGTCGCCCAGGGCACTAAGCCAAAGTTGGGCACCATTAAGCTAATTTTTAATGTTAAACTGGTTATTAATTCAAGGTCGGGGGACACCATTTTTCCTTTTTTCCCCTAGCGCAAAAATTTCCAGCTACGGCTCTGCATAAACCTGTTGGATAGACATAGCAAATTAGCAAAAAAAAACACAAAAAGAAAACCCTTATCACATGATATGCCCTCACTCAACCCAACTGAGCAAGTACACATCTGTAGAGGAAAATTCAGCACACAGCAAACAAAACAAAAACCTTTCATTATTTTAATTAACTCTTTGGTTCAGTCAGTGACAAATTCTGTTTAATTTTGGCACCCACTTAATTTTCTTTCTTAATGATCAGTTTCATTATGCCTAAACTGCTTCAGGCACAGTACTGGGAGCAGTTATTTACAATCGTGGTATAAACTGATCCTCATTTAAATGACGCCTGTGAAAGAATCACTGCGTTAAAGCCGATACATTTGAAATCTTTTAGTGAAACAATACAATCCTGTTATTGCAGTGGAATGAATGAACGGATTGATGTGTTACTGAAAAACATAAGCCTCTATGCAGTATTTTGAAAGGCGCGGAGCACGAATTCTTGAGACTTTTAGATGTTTTTTGGTAGCAGTCTATGAATTAATGTGGATTATTTCTTCTATGTTGCTCAACTCTCTGTGAGTAATGCACACTGTAAGCCAAACCATTATGAACAGGTGGCGCAGTAAAGATATTAACTTTCTTCTTGTTATGCATAAGGTGTAACAAGAGCCCTCACACTGCAGTAAGGATCTTTTTAAAATGTGAGTGACAAGGCCATAGACCTTCACTCCTGTAAATCCATAGGAGGGAGTGTGTAAATTTCCACCTAGAATAAATGTTCCTGACCTTTAAAGTGATGAAAGATATAAGCTATATAATTATCATATTTGCTGGTTCAGCTGGAGTGGTGACAACTTACTAGACTCAGTGTCTGGCATAAGAGTCAGGTCTCCAGCACATTACATGAAATCATTAGCTTAATATGCTAGCCAGACCAGCCATTTTTATGGTGTTGCAGACTTTAAATAGGAAATTGAAACTTGTAAAGGTGTGGTTTGTTAGTTTTTTAAGGTTAAGTATTACTAACCCATAAATTATGAATTATATGCAGCAAGCTGAAGACTGTTTTTATTACACTGTTCTCTTTAGCATTCATTGCTGTGAATAAATTTGAGCTTTGTTGTAAAATGCTCTGTATGAAGCTGAAGCTTTATTGCTACATTAAAAAACTGTAATCATATAGATCTATGCATATATGGCTATGATTGTTCAATACTTAAAATATGTAATATAGTATTAATGATGTACATGGTAATAACACCGGGGAAAAAAAAAGAATAGATTGGGAATAAATGAAGGACTTGATCCACACTGGAATGTACATGGCGTAGGGTATGTTTGTGTACTTTAACACTGCCCATGCCAAGAATACATTTGCAGGTCAGAGCTGACTGCCAATCACTGCTGTATCAGGCTGTGTTTGGAAGGCGTTCAGTGGGAGGTAAAGGGTACATAGTCAATATTCAGTAAGTGCGTGTTCCCACAAGTGAGGCCCATAGAGACCTGAACATACACATAGCTTTGCTGAAGGCCAAAACTTCACAGCCAATATGAGACCATGGCAATAGCAAATATCTTTGCCAACACGTCACTAAATGTATGTAGATGTTATGTATGAATTTGCTACTTTGTTTGTTTGTTTGTTTTTAAAGTTACTTTATTTTAATTGATTTGATTATATTTTTATGACTATGGACCTGATCCATACCCCCATCCGACACTCGAAGCTAGGTGTCTGGACGAAGGTATACATACGCAAAACAGATGTTCCGTAATGGATCTTCAGGCGTGTGGAACCTACGAAATGCCTAAAATCCATAAGGTATGAAGTAGGGAAGGGGTTTTAGTGGTTCCATGCAGAATCAGTGGTCGCAAAGACCGATGGTTCGCATGGGTGACTTATCGCAGTGTAAGTTATGTGCAGTACGCACGAAATAAGGAAGTGACAGGGGGATATCTTTCGTGCTGACTGCCGTACATGTCCCCTGTGCCCCCCCTTAATCCGGCACTGGCCGTACCCCAAACCTCTGTGCATGCTGTAAATGCACAGAGGTCTGGCTCAGATGCTATATCATTAGGACATTAGCATTGTCCATTAAGTACTTGCATGGAGTAGCACCATTTCCATAAGCAGGGCCGGATTGAGGGCTATGTGGGCCTGGGGCTGAAAATTATCAAGGGACTATCCAATATAGTTTGCTTTGGAGAAAGATATCAGTCCCTGACATTCATTCTTATGCACTGCAGCGTATGAGGGCCTATTTTCAGATGGAGGCCTGGGGCTGTAGTCTCATTAGCCCCATTGTTAATCTGGCCCTGTCCATAAGCATAAGCATAACAAAACATTATCCTGCACTTGGATCGGGATCAATGGGGAAAAGTGTATATCTGAAGAATGTACTTGTATTCTGCTGGACTGTCCAACAGCAAATTGTCAAAGAGTGAAGGGAGGGGTATAGAATAAACATTGGGGACAGCAGTATAGGAAGATCATTGAGGAGAGGAGTATAGCGAGAGGAGCATACAGAGAACCGTGGTGAGGAGGGTATAGAGGAGACAGTAGGCTACAGAGAACCGTGGTGAGGAGGGTATAGAGGAGACAGTAGGCTACAGAGAACAGAAAGTGGGGCAAAATGCAAGAGAGGTGAAGAGAACATGGAGGGAGAGGATGTGAAAAAGATAGTGGGTGGAGGGAAATGAGGGCATCATTACTAGGGAAAGGGTTCTGATTTGACTAGAAAATAAAATTCTATATCTTCCCTGATAGCACCTTAGGTTGTATATGAGTACAATGCCTTAAAATGTGAAGAGCAGCAATTCCTAATATCAGATGTGGCAGATTTACCACCATAGATCATCCTCATAATATGGGAAGCTAAAATACAAGCAACCAACTGCAGAACTTATACCTTCTGGTAAAGTCATAATTCTGCCCATTGCTACCTGTGTGACCAAGATTCACATGCAGATCACTGTGTGATAGACAAGTGCCTAAAAATAGCTTATAAAATATAACTGAAAGATAACCCTCTATTTAGCAACTGTAAAAGCAGTAGTTACATGTATATCTAGTTAGTAAGTGCCAGGGGCAGACAGCCTCGAGCACCGAGCGTGGATGGGTCAAGGGCAGTTTCAGGACAGAGCCCTTGACTGCCAAGTGTGAGAGAAGTGGTCAGTGGCTTTCAGCTGAATACAGTGATCAGCTGTATGGCGTCACTGTAATAAATCTACATACACTAATTAAAATCTACTAATTAAATTGGCAACATATACTGTAAGCTAAATTTTTTACAGATTTCTTCCTTCTTTTAAAAAAAAAATATGATTAATGAATAGGACACAAATTTTCCAGCGAATAAATCCCCTCTAGCAATATAATTATTATTAATAAGAAACAGCAAGTCCCCTGAAAACACAATGACGTTTCTAAGCAATATTCCTTTGATTACATTGTCCTTTTAGACTTTGCACCGTAAGAAATTCCTTAAATATTTGTTCTGCTTCAGGCAATACTTACCCTTGTTGCACAACTGTACTGTACATTTTTCTCATTATGCTAAGTGCTTTGATTGCTCAATGATTGTGAAGCATTGCATAAAGTGTAACATAAAACCCACATAAGGCTAAGTGATGACTGTAAAGATCATAATAATCACAACCGTGCTTCTTAAATATCCATAAAGTACACAATGCGACTGTCAATAGGAGTGTTTTACATTATTTTAAGCATCTAATACGTTTCTCATTTCATTAGGGGTCCACAGAGAATGTATTATCACAGTTATGACAAATTTTAGCTTAATGAATATCTGTTTTTTGTTTTTGTGCACTTTGATTTAATAACTGTCCCACAAGTTATAAGCCTATATTGTTATCTTAAAAAACTTGTTTTTTTTTACGTGTTTATCTTAAAATATATTGTTGTGATAAAGTTTATGATTCATTGAGTAAGTCATCACATTAATGTTTACATTAAAGAAATGGAATATAAACTTGTGTGTTATGTATAGATATAAAAGAAATGATAACAGCGCTGTTCTGAATGCTGAAAAGGAAACAGCTCCCATTTTGTGTCCCTGTCTACAGTAGGTTATAATAGCTCTGAGTTTCCCTTCCTGGGTGTAGTTAGTGTCCGGTGTGAATTCTTCTCTGTCATGTACACATAACAAATGTCTACAAGTCTGCAACTCAATGTTGATATATATTTTATTCATCATCTTCTAATTTCTCTACGTTCAAGTATTTAGTCATTTCATAGCAGACCTTAATATAAACTAGTCCATTAAATAGAAAGCCCAAAAAGCAATATTTAGAATAAAAATAGGTAAGGATCGCGCTGAATCCGTGAATCCATCCGCACAGCTGCCCGTAACTTCTTCTGTATGGATTGGACTTTACGTTTCTGTAAAGCCTAATGTCCATGCGTGCAATGGTGGTACACTGCCCTTGCATGCACAGGACTTACAAGCTTAGAACCCTACCTTAAGTTGTATGCTCCCACCCCACATAAAGACAATCCATTATTGTACAATTTGCATAGCTCCTTCCACTCACCATGGATACTCCACATATACATGACAGGTTGCTACCACCCACCAGCAGGGATCATCTCAGCACAGATTGCAGCATTGATCTACTGCATTCCGATGCATAACTGCTGTGTGCACACATGCGCAGTAAAACTGTACAGGACACTTACTCAGAGTACCCTGTTGTGTGTACTTCTGGATTCAGTCCAATTCGTGTATGAGTAATAAAGTCTCCTATTTTTTTTTTCTCAAGACTGGGAGCAGGTAGAATTTGGGATATGTTTGGCAGCACCGTCCAGATCATAGAATGAACTGGTTGAACCGATTGGTGCTAAAAATAGCAATGTTTAAGTTTCAAGAGCAGCGTGTTATCATCTGTTTTCTTCATCTGCATGATAAGTTGAGTGAAACATTCAGAGAAGTCATCATGGATTTGAAAAATGTACATTTAAGGATGCAAAAGTTTTGAGAAGGCCGGATAACATGCGAGAATGAACAGACTCAGCCAAGGGTAGGGGAGTCTTAGGGTCAGGCTGCTGGGAGGGGAATCTTAGAATTAGATTGCAGTGAGAGGACACTTAGGATCAGGCTGCAGGGAAGGGAGTCTTACTGTAAGGCTGTGGGGAGGTGAATCTTAGGATCAGGCTATGGGTAGGGGAGACTTAGGGTCAGGCTTCGGGGTGTGGAGGATAATGGATAGGGTAATGGAAGGGAAAGGTTAGGGTAAGGATTACCCTAACCTTACCCTTTCAGGGTAGAATAAATACTTACCATTTGGTGATCACTGTGTGTTCCAGGGATGATCGATTGAGTCTCCTCCTCAAGGCAGAAGCAATCAATTTGTGAGCCAGTTCGCAACTGGCTAGTATGAAACAGCTCTTTCAAAAAAGGGCCATTCGTACCATCGACCTTTACCATCTATTGTGTAGTTTAAAATGCATAAAATGCATAAAATGCAATACTGGTAATCTTTTTCTTCAAATACAAAAAATGCACACAAAAATGTAACATTCATAGTAACAATTAATAGGATTATAGAAAAAAATTCAACTTATGAATCTGCGCTTCCTCCCTGCAGCGATTTTTTGCACCACCAGGAGTGTATACCCTATCACGCCCCTAAAGAATACACAGTCAGTCCTTTCTAACAAGGGACAGGCAGGTAAACAATATAAACAACTTAAAAAGTGTGGTGAAGATGTCCGCGCCGGGACCAATATATAGAGTACCTTCCTTTTCTAATATATCCTTATATCCTCAAAAAATTCAGTTCTCCATACAATGTTTCCAAATGTGTTGACAGTCCTCCTGATTTCCTCCTTCCTCTACTTCCACCAACGTTCCTCTTGCTTCTCCTCTATCCACTGCTCTCTCCTCCAAGTTGCACGTCCCTCCTCGGAATGGGGGAAAAGAAAGGAAAAAGGATCCTTGCGTAATATAGTCACAATAAACAAGAATAACCCTAAGTGAATGCCTACTCACATTCAATATATCTTGAATTCAAGCATGTAATATATTGTTACTTCTTCTTAAAGCTGTCTCGCCTCCAATTGAGAAAACTCTATACTCCTTTTCCTCAAAGTAGGGAAGAGAAAACACAGAAAAAGATCCACATGTGATACAGTCACCACAGGTAAGTATGGTACCATTCAGATGGATACTCACAATATATGTGTCTTGTAATCAAGCATGTAATATAGTCTTTATCATCTCATCGAAGGTGTATGATGTCCTGGATCCCTCTCCTCATGTATTCTCCACCGTGATTGAAATACCGATAGAGGAAGAAAAAAAGGTCTTTGCGTAATATAGACAGACAGGTAAATCCTACATCTACCCAAATGGTCTACTCACACTTTGTGTTCTTGGTTTAATGCATATAGTATAATATCTTTTCTTTCTTTTAGTGCTTTCATGCCGGGAATGCTGTTTATTACTGCAGAACTGTCATGTGGTAACGTCCTCGTGCAGCAATAATTATATTCACAATATAAATAAGTAAAGATGAATGATCCTCCCAACCTCTATATCTCCTTATAGGGGGGATCATTTTATTCCTTGGATGCTCTGTTCCTCTTACAATGTTCAAAGATATGTTCAAAAAGTTCCTTATATGTTAATAAAAAGCTTCACTGTATCACAATAAAAAACTTTCTTGTTTATTCTTAGTAATTTTTCATAAAAAAGAATAAAAATATATATTATTCAACAAAAACGTCTAATCTCCCTTCAGGGAGGAATATCCCCCGGTTCCCAGTACCTGACAAGACCCCCTGTCCTCTAAGATGGATTATCACCTCGCTTATACCAGTACCCGACATCCTATGTGTCTCCTTGTTTCTAAATATTTATAAACATTCAATGAACCTGCCGCTATAAGAACCAATAAATACTCTTCCTGACACTTACCTTGAAAAAGAGCACACACGTGCTTGAAACACGTTGGTGGTGGAGTCCCGGTCCGAGGTCTTTCTCCCTGTTGTTTCTGACTGATTAATACACATTTTCCTCTCCCTCCCTGGTCGGTGCTGTCTCATAGGGCCCTTTGGTCTGGTACTGGTATAAGCGAGGTGATATTCCATCTTAGAGGACAGGGGGTCTTGTCAGGTACTGGGAACCGGGGGATATTCCTCCCTGAAGGGAGATTAGAAGTTTTTGTTGAATAATATATATTTTTATTCTTTTTTATGAAAAATTACTAAGAATAAACAAGAAAGTTTTTTATTGTGATACAGTGAAGCTTTTTATTAACATATAAGGAACTTTTTGAACATATCTTTGAACATTGTAAGAGGAACAGAGCATCCAAGGAATAAAATGATCCCCCCTATAAGGAGATATAGAGGTTGGGAGGATCATTCATCTTTACTTATTTATATTGTGAATATAATTATTGCTGCACGAGGACGTTACCACATGACAGTTCTGCAGTAATAAACAGCAAGAACACAAAGTGTGAGTAGACCATTTGGGTAGATGTAGGATTTACCTGTCTGTCTATATTACGCAAAGACCTTTTTTTCTTCCTCTATCGGTATTTCAATCACGGTGGAGAATACATGAGGAGAGGGATCCAGGACATCATACACCTTCGATGAGATGATAAAGACTATATTACATGCTTGATTACAAGACACATATATTGTGAGTATCCATCTGAATGGTACCATACTTACCTGTGGTGACTGTATCACATGTGGATCTTTTTCTGTGTTTTCTCTTCCCTACTTTGAGGAAAAGGAGTCTAGAATTTTCGCAGTTGGAGGTGAGACAGCTTTAAGAAGAAGTAACAATATATTACATGCTTGAATTCAAGATATATTGAATGTGAGTAGGCATTCACTTAGGATTATATTTGTTTATTGTGACTATATTACGCAAGGATCCCTTTTTCCTTTTTTTTCCGCCATTCCGAGGAGGGACGTAGAACTTGGAGGAGAGAGTAGTGGATAGAGGAGAAGCAAGAGGAACGTTGGTGGAAGTAGAGGAAGGAGGAAATCAGGAGGACTGTCAACACATTTGGAAACATCGTATGGAGAACTGAATTTTTTGAGGATATAAGGATATATTAGAAAAGGAAGGTACTCTATATATTGGTCCCGGCGCGGACATCTTCACCACACTTTTTAAGTTGTTTATATTGTTTACCTGCCTGTCCCTTGTTAGAAAGGACTGACTGTGTATTCTTTAGGGGCGTGATAGGGTATACACTCCTGGTGGTGCAAAAAATCGCTGCAGGGAGGAAGCGCAGATTCATAAGTTGAATTTTTTTCTATAATCCTATTAATTGTTACTATGAATGTTACATTTTTGTGTGCATTTTTTGTATTTGAAGAAAAAGATTACCAGTATTGCATTTTATGCATTTTATGCATTTTAAACTACACAATAGATGGTAAAGGTCGATGGTACGAATGGCCCTTTTTTGAAAGAGCTGTTTCATACTAGCCAGTTGCGAACTGGCTCACAAATTGATTGCTTCGTGTGTCCAAATATGCATGCAAGTCTGCCAAAAGAACAATAACTATGTGTTACTGTAATGTAATATTGATGGGGCACTTCCCAAGGAAACTTTTTTTTCCTTACCTTTAGGAAGGGTATTCATCACTTACACTAAAGAAAGCCCCAAACCATCTTTCAAAAAAGATTTGTTGTAATTACAAGTGTGTCCAAATATGCATGCAAGTCTGCCAAAAGAACAATAACTATGTGTTAATAAACTGTAATATTGATGGGGCACTTCCCAAGGAAACTTTTTTTTCCTTACCTTTAGGAAGGGTATTCATCACTTACACTAAAGAAAGCCCCAAACCATCTTTCAAAAAAGATTTGCCAGCTTGTAATTACTGCCTGCTGTGTGCAGACACAAGCAATTTTTTTAAATGCTAACTGTGTTATAGCTACTTCTGAAGGATCTAATGGTACAAATATAATGCGGCCTAACCAGTTTGTCTTAGTGAGACCTTACTGTGCTGATTTGAAACAGCTGAGCTAAATCAACAGTTACCTTGAGCCAAAAGCCTTTGGAGAGCAATTAGAGTCAGAGATTGGGTTTTGAACCCAATATGGTCTGTCAGTCTCAATGATTTGTGCTTGCTGTACTCAGTCTCATTTCCTGCGTGAAATATGAGGCTGTGTAAAGAGGAAAAATTCCCAGGATTAAAAAATATTTGACCTCAGTGCATTTGTGAGCATGAAAGTACACATGTCTAAACGACCATTTTGGTTTGTAGTACAAAGTTCTATTGATGTTGGCAGGCAACACTTCCCTGTCTCAAAGCCACATGAATGGTTTCGAATTTCAGCCAAAAAATGCTTTCCACATGCTTTACTATGGGCCAATTTACACAGCAGATTTTGTGGAGACTGCGGCCAAGTACTTTATAAAGGGTTGCCTTCTTTGGGATCAGAGAAACCACAACAGACACATTGCTAATGCAATCTAATTATCCGCTTGAATATTTTTCCAGATGTATCCATTGCCTAAAAATATTGCAATAAAAAGGTATGATTTGGCTGCTTAGCTTTAGACAGTGGGTTAAAGAACCTGTTTATCACAAGGTAGTGTAATAGCTTAATCTCTCTTTCCAAAACCGTGTTTAACCAAGCAATCAAAACAGAACACCCTTCAGGCAAGCTGTTTGTTGATTCATGTTAAATTAGTACACATCCAAAATACTTAAACTGTAAAGGAGTGTCTCCACATTTAACTGCATAGCGTCTTGAAATTACAAGTTAATTTGTTAATTTGTGGTTATATCCTTTTATTCTAGAAGGGATGATTTATTGGAGCAGAAAGAAACATGATGTTCCATGTCTGAGTTCATGGAGATACTTTATTATTGTACATAGTGTGCTCAATAATAAAATTAAAGCAGCAATTTAATAGATTTAATATTTTCTTTACATAGCATGCTAAGTATGCATTTACGCATTCATTTGATACTGGTCATATCCTAGCTGTTGTTATAAAAACTCTTTTTCAACGTCTCTCTGGAGAGCAATTATAAGGATTGCAGCTCTCATGCATCTCATGGGATGAAAGGTGTTTGAGGAACACAAATGTACAGCATGACTGGTGTTCATGATAGACCAGACTCATAAAATAAGAAAGCAAGGGGTACATATTCTCATAGATTGATCTATGTAAACAACACAACATTGTTTGTTCCATAGATTTGCCATTTAATTAACCTTTATATTTACGACCTGATTAAGGCTTTCAAAAAGCTTAGACCAATAAATGCGTAGTGCCTCATCCACACCAGGTAAATATACTCAAGCCAAAACTAAAATCTAAAATAAATATATTAAGTTCTCACTGACTGCCATACTCCCAGAGTGTATTGATTGATAAGGCAGATAGATAGATAGATAGATAGATAGATAGATAGATAGATAGATAGATAGATAGATAGATAATATTCCACCATAGAACTGTGTAATTGCAGCAGAAAAAAAAGTAATTCAAATTTAGATATCATTATATCAGAACACCAAAGGCCAGATTTACTAAGCTACAGGTTTGAAAAAGTGTAGATGTTGCCCATAGCAACCAATCAGATTCTAGCTGACATTCTCTGGTATGTAAAAGGAGAGTGAGAGCTAGAATCTGATTGGTTGCTATGGGCAACATCTCCACTTTCCCAAACCCACAGCTTAGCAAATCTGGCCCCAAGACTTGTTTGTATGGTTGTATATTCCCTAACAGTGGTAATGTATTTGTTGCCTGCAGGTATTTTGTAAAGGAAATGGTTCAATAGACCTTATTATTTGAGAAATCTGATGCATATTTTGTACACCTGCTATGGTTTCATTGTTTAGACTTCCCCACAGGCAGTCTGTTTATTTCTACCATCCCACAGAGATCAATATTGTATTTCTAGTTTTGCTGAATATCTTACTTACCGTGTATATATTATTTAGATATACCTTATTATAGAAAAATAGCAAATTAAAATCATATTGTTAAAATGACACGGACATGAATGTTGACCATCTTAAATTTTTGAAGAACAAATACAGATTAACTTGGAAAATTGCTGATTTTGGATGTTATTCTTTTGAATATGACAATATTTTAGGAGAAGTCGCTACATGAAAAGTCAACTCAAAAGATGTTTCCTATTTAGATTTCTGGGTTATATAACTGCTGGTGCATATTAAGCAAAGTTGCAAACCTTTTTTTCCTTCCAGGAGGTCTCGGGGGAAGAGAGAGATGCTGTATCCATGATGTCAAGGCCTCAGCCTATAATTGTCTGCCTAATACTCAGAGACAGTGTTGCCATTGAACATTTTGTATTTGTTATTTATTATGGACTGTATAGTTCCTGTTTGCATGCTTTCAGGGAGTGTAAATGTATATAAGCCAAGGCAATCAAGTGTTATGGAACTACATGTCCTATCATGCTTTGCTTGGTATCAATTATGTCTATTCTGGAAATTTTAATTTTACAACACAAGTTTCATATTTCCTTAAATGTTTACCTCCGATCAGAGACAAATTCCATTTAAAACACCAGAATTTGTTCTACAGCGGTGATTTAACTAGGCAATATCATTTTGGGTGTTATGGATTATTGTTTAAGTTTCTTTGTAGATACCTTAAACACATATAAAATGTAAAAATAAATATAGGTATAACATAGGGGGCGCTATTTTATTGAAACTAATTCCTTACAATATAATATGATGCCTAAAATCATTTTTTACTGAATTTTTAGTGAATAAGTTATTCCACTAAAATAAGGGTCTTATTCACTTGGCACAGAACAAATCGCAGTTGGAATTATATTTGAATGTTTATAGATTACACTGTTGTAGGGATTTATTAATTCTTGTATATAGGATTTAAAGCACCTTGAGGTTCACATTGTTGTAGTCATATTTTGCTTTCCAGCAGTTAGTGTATTCTGACAGAAAGACGTTATTATAATGTGGGGCCCCACAACCGAATTCAAGGGCCCAAATGGTACATATAAAATCAAGGGGATAACAACGTGCAATAGTAGCAATGTAATATATCTCATCACATGCCCCTGTGGTCTAAACTATGTGGGGAGGACCACAAGGAAAATAACAACAAAAATTCAGGAACACATCCAAAACATTATAAAAGGTGAAGAATCACACAGTCTCTCCAATCACTTAAAAAAAATACATAACCAAAATCCAGCATATCAAAATTTCCATGTTATCGAGAAAATTGTAAAAAACTGGAGAGGAGGAGACATCAGTAAAACCTTGAATAAGGCTGAAAGCAGATGGATATACAACCTCAAAACACTATGCCCAAACAGATTGAATATAGACTTTGAGCTAGTGTCATTTCTTTAACTCAAAATCAAACCAAATTCATTTGTCCAAGTAATAATGTAAATACTGTACTTTCGTTGTCTGTATATCTAGCTATAATCTACAATCAAACGTTTTCCATAGGAGCTAAAATATCTTATTGAACCATTAACACATTATGATTCCCTGTTCATAAAACTGTATCTAAAAAGTTACCATGGAAGCAAGCTAAATTGTATCTTTACATTGTATCTGGCAATAGTAATTGTGTGTCTCCTCAATATAAGCCCTCATGTACTGAAACCTTGTAAAACATAATAAACCTATCAACATAAGATAGTTCAGTACAAGTGAAGAGCTCAGTTATAAATTTTTAACTGTTTTACTGTATAAAACGTTGTTTTTCTGTCTAACAATTAACAGGTTTTTTATTTTAAAGCATCACCCATTCCTATAAATAAACCACATGTAACCCATGGCATTTACACACTGAGGAAGTCTGTACAGATGAAACGCGTTGGTGACACCATTGTACATTGATTTTGGCATTTGCAATAATGTCTTTCCTACATGTGAGATTTTGGCATTTGCAATAATGTCTTTCCTACATGTGAGTATATTGGCATACTTTGATTGAACGTTTATCTGCACCAAGTCTTTGGCGCTTCTCTCCTTATCTCTCACACCTGCCCAGCTGAGAACATCTAACCCCCGCCTGCCGCTGACGGCCCAGCACCGAGGTGAAGGTCCCCGCCAGGAGAGGCAAGTGAAGAAGGCGTTCGTTTCTAAACGCCAGCTGGCTACATCACACGGGAGTAAGGAAACCAAAAGAATATACAGTACATCTACCATCACTACCAAAGCCCCTGCAAGCAGAGGGATACGGACATTGCAATATCTACACGCGATCCTGGCATTGTTAAAAATACTTCTAACTCGTTCAGCAAGGCGGTGAGTGCATCTACGAATCATCTACCCAATTTGACTTATTCTGTGTTAACCACCGTGCTGCAACATACATATACTGCAAACTGTAAATGGACCGAATTTAGTTTATTAACCCCTTCACTGCTACAGGCAAGCAGTGGAGGTTTAAACAAACTGTGTTTTCCCGCAAATAACCTGCACAGCACGCCACTACTATTCCCGTTTTGAACATTGATTTACTTGAACTTTGGACTATCTATTGTATTACTTCATGATTATGAGACAGATTTTTGTAAGCAGATGAGCGCAGCATCAGGTTCCGTTATTTCTGAATAACCTTTTTTTCTCTACTGTACTATATACAAATTGGGCTGTATATAAAATCCTGTGCAAATTGCAGCTCTCAGTCACTATATCTATTTACTGAGCGCTAGGATTCATCATTTATTTTTACTATATGGTTGGTTCTTGTGCTGCTCCCATGGGGCACGCACTAAGGAGGTTAGTACCTGATCTTGATCATTTACCTGGGGGCGCCTATAACATATTGACAGTAGATCTGTCATTAGCACTGGGATGTCCTGGAAGCAGGACATAAGTTGCGTCGTTGGTACCATGTTTTTTTTTTATATTGACAAGATTTCTCCCTCGGATTAAAAGCGTACCAAGATGGGATCCATTACAGTAGAAGATCACAAGGACAAGGATTTTTTTTTTTTTTACTGTTTTTAATGTTAACTTTTATTTACTTTAAAGAGCTGGTGCTATTTTTTATTACATATCTAAGCAGGCATTACCATGTGGAGGTGGGCACAGGATGAAAGAGCATGCTGGCGCTTGTGGTTCTCCAAGTGCCAACATGCCCTGACATCCTTGACCATGCTGGTGCTTGTAGCACTATAAGCATCAGCATGCCCAATAGTGGTGCTTTTAATTATTTATTAATAGTGGTGGTAGCATATATGTGATCTTACTGTGTAATATACATAGCAAATATGTGCTCTTCCTGTGTAATATACATAGAATATATGTGCTCATCCAGTGTAATAAACATAGAATATATGTGCTCTTACTGTGTAATATACATAGAATATATGTGATCTTACTGTGTAATATACATAGAATATGTGTGATCTTACTGTAAAAATAAAAGGAAGAAACAGTATAGGATTACAAAAAAGAATAAGAAGAAGGATATCAAAGAAAATTCAAGTGTAAAGCAAAAGCATCAAGAAGTAAGGCAAGAAGAGAAACAAATATGTAAGAAACAGAAATGAAGGAAAAAGAATGGAAAAAATGTATTTAATTTTTCAATGTTCACCCTCAAAAAATGCAGAGATTAATACTAATTCAATAAAACTGCAATTTTACTGCATTTAAAAAAAATGGAGGGATTTTTTCATTGGGTATAGTTCACGTTTGAATACAGCCCTTTTTTGAATGAGCCATTTTTTACACCTCATTTGCGAAGATGGAGCTGAACCAAAACTTCCTGCCCCACCGCAGAGAGGTAAGTGTCGATCCCTATTTCCCCAACCCTTATGCTAATCTTCACCCTAACCGTCCCATTCCATTACTGCAGCCTAACCCTAAGACTACCCTGCTACACTTAGGGCCACAATCAGGAAGAACAGCCGAGACTTTTGTTCTGGGCCCAGAGCTGATGGGGCCTGCAATGCTTTCCTGCACTAACCTGTTGGTGCGTTGTGAACCATTGGGTCCTGCAGCCAATCTGCAGCGTAAATTTGTAGTTCCTGAAATTTTTCGATACAGACCCTGATGACAATTAGCTGTTGGTTGTATGTTTTTCAAAAGTGCCATTTTTGCAGCGGCATTCTGAAACCCCTCTTGTTTTGTGACCGATCTATCAGTGGTATAACTAGGCATTCCCCTCTCCTTTATTATACCAGTGTGCACAACTATATAATTTTGTGCGTGTGCGTATGTGCGTGTGCATGTTTGTGTGTCTTTTTCTATACAGACCAGAGGTCAAAGTGGAAAATTAGAAGTAGCGGTATGGAAATTTAGAAATAGTGTAGGGATACATGTAAGAAAATAGAAGTTAATGGAAATGTATAGCTTTTCAATCAAATCAGTGGGAGAAGTGTCGGTCAGGGCCGGCGCTACCATTAGGCGATCTTAGGCGGTCGCCTGGAGCGCCGGGCCCGGGGGGGCGGGAGCAGCCCCCCGCTTCCATTTACCTACTTTTTGTGTAAGTCTTCTGCGGCGCTGTGGTGAGTAAAGGGGGTGACGGAGAGGTGAGGCTCCGTCACCCCCATTACTCACCTCAGCACCGCAACAGAGTCTGTGACTGTCTCTCTCACTGCCGCATCTCCTCACTGATGAATGACGCGCTGCTTGACCCCAAGGTCGCGCTGAGCGTCATTGATCAGACGGAGAGAGCGCGCCGCGGAGGAGCTAGGAGCAGGTAAGTGACTGGTGACTGTGGGGGGTTCTGTATGGTTATTATAGGGTGGGGGAAGTGATTATTATGGGATGGGAGCAGTGATTAGTATGGGGTGAGGGCAGTGATTATTATGGGGTGGGGGAAGTGATTATTATGGGGTGGTGGCAGTGATTAGTATGGG
>WWET01000667.1:144976-156753 GCA_011038615.1 Limnodynastes dumerilii | reverse complement strand
CAAAAAAAAAAATGTATTTGATAGATATTTGCAGAATGATCATATACAGCTGCTCTTATATTTAATAGCATGATTATAGCTGTGTTAGACATAGTATTAAGACTTGTAAACATTACAAAAAATGTATTTGATAGATATTTGCAGAATGATCATATACAGCTGCTCTTATATTTAATAGCATGATTATAGCTGTGTTAATGGAGACATAGTAGCATTGGTGGATCAGATCAGTTTGCCAATGTTACAAGATGACATTGGGCTGGATCTAGACTTTAGACTTAAGAATGATTGCAGGGGAGTCATATTTCATTTGTTGCAAACAGCATTAGAGTTGAGAGGTGATGTTTCCTATTCCAAGTCTAAATAACAGTGTGATAGTAGAGCTGGTCAGTATCTGTGTGCAGTAAGAAATTTAAAGATATATCCCCAGAGGCATAGGGAGGGCGGAGCAGCTGGAGCGCGAGTGCATCAGTGCCTCTGGAGCCGGCAGACTGTCAGACATCTAACATCCGCTGGACTCCTGCGGCCTGACTACTCAGCTGCATGCGTGTGACGTCATGACATCAGACGCATGGGTATAAGAGCCGCGGCAGAGTGCAGAAGAACGGTGCAGGAAAGTATATGTATATAGAAAATGGTGGTGGTGGTGGTGGTGGGGGGGCTGATGAAGAGCAGGGGAAAATGCTGAAGCGTATAAAAAATTAGAAAGGGGAGGGGTGATGAAAATGGTGAAATGAATGGGGGAGACAATGAATGGGGAAGGGGATAGAAAAATGATAAAGCAAATTGAGAGGGGAAGATGGTGATAAAGGGGAGATACAGAAATGATAAAGGGTAGGGGGAGGTGATGAATGGGGAGGGGGCTGTTGATGAAGGGATAGAGAAATGATAAAGGGGCAAGGGAGGGGGAGCTGATGAATGGGGAGATTATGGATGAAGAGGGGATAGAGAAATGATAAAAGGGGAGAGGGAAGGGGAGATGATGAATGGGAAGGGGGACATGATAAAGTGAATGGGGAGGGGGACATGATAAGGGGATAGAGAAAGGATAAAGGGGAAGGGGAGGTAATGAGGAGAATGGGGAGATAATGAGGGAATAGAGAAATTATAAAGGGAAGAATGAGGGGGAGGTGATGGATGGGGAGGAGGATATGATAAAGTGAATGATGACTGGATAGAGAAATGATAAAGGAGAGGGTGAGGTGATGAATGGGGAGGGGGAGATGATAAATTGAATTATGAGGGGATAGAGAAATGATAAAGCGGAGGGGAAGGTTATGTGGAGAATGGGGAAATTATGAATGGGGAGGGGGTGATGATGAGGGGATAGAGAAATGGTAAAAGGAAATGAGGGGGGAGGGGGTGATGAGGAGAATGAAGAAATGATGAATGGGGAGGGGGAGATGATGGAGAGAATGGAGGAGGTGTTTTTTAGTTATATTTATTACAGATATATTTTATTTTGCTCTTTGGACACGTCCATCTAGATCAGCTGCCCCTGTGTTCCAGGTAAAATAACAGAGTACTGTGGGTGAACCAATCATTTCTTTCCAGCCTATCACTGAGAGAGGGACGGTAAGTTATATTTCTTATTTTGGTACATAGATTGTGCTATGTAGATTGTGTTGTATTAAAAGGTGGCTGGGTCCTGCCATCAATAATTTATAATCTGTAGGCAGTTGATACAGAGGGAGGTAAGTACTGTGTTAGATAAGTTTATTTTTAAGTGTAGGGACCTATCTAAATTAGGTATATTTGTAAAGTTTTGATTGTTTAAAAAACTAAAACTAAAATACTGTATAATAAATATTACAAACAACTGTTCACGCATTGTTTTGAGTCAATTTCAATTATAGTACCTCACTTTCTTTAGGTATTGTATTTATGAATAATGCAATAGAATGGACTCTCGCCAATTTAGGAATTTCCTCTTTTTTTCTCCCTTCAAATGCAACCCCCCCATGTTGGCCACGCCCCAAATACAGTAGTGGGGCGCTCTAACATACCCGTGCTCTGGACAACATGGCAGCTAGCTACACCTCTGTATATCCCTGCATGCAGAGAATACAATTAACTTGACTCCCCCTGAGATCAAAATGGTTGTACTCAGGTGTAACCTTCCTCTCTTAATTTCAAGCTCCTTCTTAAGTCTGGATCCATCCCATTGTTCCAAAAGCAAATCAGAGGAAAGCATATGACTTGCTTGGTAACAGATCTAAAAGCCAAGGGAATGGAGCACAATACTGTATATATTATACCTTGGTTTGTGAATGAAAAGCTTAAAATTTCTCATTTAGCATAAGACAATATAGTTTCAAAGCCTCTGCAAACATGTATTTATACAGTCTGTTAGAAGGCTGTAAATCATACACAAGAAAATAAGATGACACACAAGAAGGAGCAGTTGTCAGGTATACAGTTGAGGCACAATTTGTGTTTCAGGTTTTATCTTTCAGTCTTGGAACCAGAATCCCAAGCAGAAAGAATATATCTCTGTTTCAGTACTTAACCATTACCCAGGCAGGAGGTGAACCTGAACTGAGAGCTGAAATGTTCTTTCATGCTGTTCCAATCCCTTCAGCAATTCAACTTCTGGCATTAATTGAGCACCTCCATCCCTTACCTGCATGGAAATGACACTAAACCTTACCCTACTATTTAATGGTTTAGCTTACAACTGTGATTGTTCTCAATTTCACACTTCTTTCATCTTGCCGGCTGTAATTTTATAGTACGTGGCTATATTCATTGTTGTCCCCTATCCATCTTACAATTTCAGCTAAATTGAGCAATGAAAATGTCATATTGCATCTCTAATTGTGCACTAGACTGGAACAGCCCGTATAAATTCCTGGTAATTATAAAGTTTTCTGGGAAATACTCGAGCAACATCTGAATTAAATGCTCAGAGCAGCAAGGGAGACGAGAAACTGTCAAGGGAAATGGCTTTCTCGCCTGGAAATTCTTTACTTAAAGCTACAGTAACTAATAACTTCTACGTTATATATTAACAATGGTTGACAATGATTTTGTCAAAGGGCTTCTAATGTGTTATTATGAATGTATTTTCTCTGCTGAATTGATGAATAGTTATAGATCAGCCACAGTTTAAAAGTTATGCCCACCTCAAGGTCCGTATTCACACTTAAGTAATTGTAGAATCTGCGTGCGTATTTTTACGATCAGATAAACTGCGCATGCCCAGAACCCAAATATATGCAGGGAAACCATGGCCGACTGATTCACATACACGGATGTCTGACTTAGGACTGATGCACATAACGAGTCCCGCATGCGTGGCTAGAGGGGCAAGACTCTTAATGCAAATGAGCTGCACACGGGCTACTAATGTACAGTATGGGCGTTCCTATAGACTGATTCACAAGTCCTAACTCTGCGTAGACTAACATACGCACGGAAAAAGTTAAGGTAGCCCTCGACCACTCTTGTAGAACCGTATTGTTTGCTGTAAGGCCATGTGTCTTCTTTTACTTAGTTCAGCCCACACCTGCTGCGTGTTTCTAATCAATGGATGTGTGCTTATAAATGAAACAAATAAAGGCTTGTTTTTCTTGATTTCACATTTTGTGCCAGACTTTAACTTTGATAAGTTGCTATTGTTTTGGTATATTTTTGTGAAGGTTTATTTAGATTATTTATTTACTTATTATTATTATTTTGTGAACAAACACCACTACATTTACTTATATTTAACTGTATTGGTTGTTTGTTTTGCTTTTATTTTTATTTTATTTTTTAAATGTTTTATGGAAGTCTTTATATTTAGTGAATGTCATGATTATTCTTATTTCAAGTTATATTTTTAATGCTTCATTTTGTTTACATATGTTAATGAGAGTACTTGCTGTTTTTAGTAATAAACATTTCTTTACTTTTCCAGAGCCTATTCAGTGCGTTTAGTTAGGTATCTTTGAATCATACGCAAACTTGAAGCACCTAAACACACGTCCGATTCACAACTAATAAAGTCTGCACGTGCCTAATTATACACAAGAAAGACTTACATCCTTAAGTAGCCCTCCCGACACAGGGGGAGTGGTTAACTGGGTTCTTTCTTTTCTCTGAATCGGTATTGCAGATTTTTCATATATTTAGGTAAGTTCACAATTTTACACTTAAGTGTGAATACGGTCACTAAAGTACTTGTTTTTAGACAAAGGCATAGTGACTTTAAGTATTTCTTTGCCCTCGAAGATGAACTTGTTTTTTGCTACAATGTTAAGTCTGTCATGTAAGCACTTGGACATCAGTACAAGACAGAGGCAGAGGTGGTGTCTATTTGTCAATTCCTCTAAAGTAAGCTTGAAAGCTCTGATTCTCCACAATGACAAAATGTTGCCTTCCATACCTCTGGCTCATGGGTGGGGGGGGGGGCTGCTGTAAAGGAAATACATTGGAGCATGAAGCATCTGCTGAATAAGATCAGATACAGAGTGCACCTAGGACATGTCTGTGGTGACCTGAAAGTCATTTCACTTGGGTTCAACTGTATACTGTACTGATGTTTTTTGTGTGAGTGGGACCAAGCGAACCTCACTAACCCTGGGAGTGAAGAATGTTGTCAGTGCCCCACTTTTTGTCCAGAAACCCACTTGTTGCCCCACTTGTTATCCAGAAAGTCTGCCCATGCTCCCATGCTTGCCAAGAACTTCATCAAAGAACTGGATCAGAATCGGATTGCCTTTAAAATTCCAAAGGGTCAGTGAGGCAAAGCTCAAAAGAGGGGATCTTTGTCCTTTAAATAAGAAAACTAATGCTCGATGGTATGCTTAGCCCTTCTGAAAAAGCAGCATTGGAGGCTCTCAAGAGCCCATGCCAGAACTGTAAAACAGAGATCTACAAAGAGATGGTGGACAGTCTTTTATAAGACCATAAGTTGTAGCATGTCCACTCTTGGTCTCACAACTGAACTTCGTCACAGTCAGCTTTGTGGCAGTCAGTGATGAGCATAGTAAAATGTTTCTCCAGGACATTTCTATAATGGAAAGGCGTTATCAGGGAAAGTGAAGTCCCCTTATGCTGGACAACTATTGCTAAACTTTTAATGGGCGCTCCAGAAGCAAACCACAGCGAAAAAGCTTATTCATCAACATGTTGCCTGTCATGTAAACAAAGCTGATGTAAATCATTACGTAAGTCATTCTAAAACACTAGTTTGAATTCAGTGCAGAAAACTCTGAACTGGATCCAGAGCCCTGCACACTTTCCATATGTGCGGGGGTCTGTCCATCCACAAGAGAGAGGGGAGTGCACTCCTTCCCCTCTTTTGTTCTTAAATAGTGTGACTTGCGCTGTCATAAGACAGCCTTAAGTCACACTTGTGGATCAGCAGACCATCTGACCCCACCACACTGTAAGTTTTATATGCTTCCCTCCGTCCACCTTTGCAGGTGAAGGGGAAGCACAACCCCTTTTAACTTAATAGCCATCATACAGAACTTAGTTTAATTAAACATAGAAAACATATATCACATTCAGTTTAACAGCCTGGTGTAAAAATATCAATGGAGCCCCTTATCCTAAAAGCCTACTACTCAGTATCAATCAGACTTTGTAATGTGCGGATAAATCTGTAGATATATAGAGAGGATGCACCATAAGTTTTAGCTTTTGCCACAATAAAGCTTTTAGAGTCAATTTAGGAATATGATCCACATATGTTTTTTATTTCCAAGTAAATACTTTCAAATGTCCATCAAGACTATCTATTGGAAGTCTGTCTATCTATCTATCTATCTATCTATCTATCTATCTATCTATCTATCTATCTATCTATTCCATAGCAGATATAGAGTAACCCTCTCAAAGCAGTCTGGCAAGTAAACCACATAATCCTGTTTTACAAGTTAGGATCTATTGTTCATAGCCTGTAAGGTATAGATGGGAAAATCCATTAGCTCTCTGGTTTTAAGGAAATAATGAATTTGTTTTCAAATATATAATGGCAATTAATGTACAAAAAGAAAATTTTATCCATCCATTTTCCACTGTATTGTGGCCAGTTTTAAGTGCCATATTTTTGCTAAAGAAGAACTCCATAAACAATGCCCTCAAAGTCTGCATAAAACAAAAGAACATTTCTCCTGCACTTAAAGGATTAAAAGAAAGCCGTCTTTAATCAGTTTATATACTCGGAATGGGTAATCTTAGCTGGATCTCAGACCATGCATGTAGCAAAAGCATACATATTCTCATGATGTATGTTCTCCCATGGGTTATATATTTTTCTTTTTCCGTCCACTACAAGTTAGGATAGGAAACATATTATGGCGTCTGTCATGTCGGCGACACCCTCCAGCAGTACCCGCACTGCACCCTCAAGGAGGTGCCAGTCTCAGTAGTGGCAGCCTCCCTCCTGCCTTGCCTCTGGTGGTGTGATCTGCTGCCAAGCTCCAGTGTCCTCCGGTGCATGGGCGTAGCCTTCTTGGATCCTGTTAGATGATGCGCCCTTGCAAACTGGTTCTTGGCATAAGGAGTCACATGTCTTTTTTTCAGATGGAAGCGCAGCCAAGATGAGCATTGCACATGCTCACAACAGGAGCAAGCACAGAAAGACGGGTGCAAGTGTGCCCATGCATCTGTGTCCGCATTCGACAGCACTGCGCCAGTGGAACTGGGAGTTCCATGATATTTAAATGAGAAAAGGGGCGTTTTCCTCATTTAAATATAAGGTGAGGTTCCCCTCTGCCACTAGAATTAAAATAAAAAAATAATATCAGCACTACAGGGCATGCTGATGCTTGAAGTTCTACAAGCACCAGCATGCCCAAGGATGCCAAAGCATGCTGGCGCTTGAAGAACTACAAGCGTAAGAATGTCCTGCCATCCAGGGCCTGCCGCACCATCTTAATGTCCCCACTAGATATTAAATAAAAGTGAGGGCCGGCCATTATATATTTAACTAAATAACTTTAAATACAGTAAAAATAGTAAAAAACATATTTACCAATAAAAAACTTGGGCACGTTGCAAAACATGTCCTGTCAGCAGGCCATCCCGGTGCTAATGACAGTTCTACTGTCACTGGGTTATATTTATATCCTCAGCCAGCATGGGAAGAGGATATAAATATAACCCAGTTAGCGCTGGGGTGTCCTGGTATCCTTGGGCATGCTGGTGTTTATAGCACTACAAGCATTGCCCTGTAGTGCCGATATTATTCTCAGAACAAGCTCCCAAAGTCAAAGTTCTGCCCAGCATACACATTGGTTTCATCCCAATTAGTGCAATGGTGTCTAAATGTATAATCAGACAGACAGACGGACCAATGAATTTGATATATAAGATTATAAAAATATTGATGTTATCACCGGACTTAGTTCTTGATTAAGTCACTGTGGTACCTGGGCTTTGAGAATATAAATATATTGTACCATATCTTGTACAGTACCTTATAAAATGTCCTACAATTGACAAAAGCTGTACATTTCATATGATGGTAGGCCATTTATTCTTTGAGCATGCACCTAGATTTACTAAGGTATACTGAACATCATTACACTAAAGAAAAAAGCATTAGATGGGGTTTTTTTGTTTTATTTTGGTTAGTGCATCATAAATTCTTTAGCATCAGACACTCATTTTCACATATGAAATACATCTCACAAGTGTGACATACATGAATATGATAAACAGATGTATCCGAGTGAATAAAGAGCAAAGATTCAGACTCAGACATGATATTAGTCATACTCCGGAATGATATAATATAGAAAACCATGACATATAGGGAAGCTAAATCAGTAACATTTTTCTACTGTTACTTTTCTGAAAAATATATGTAACCTATTATATAATGTATACAGTATTAATGGCAAATAATGATTATTATTAAAAAGATGAATACTTCAGGAGGCCGGTTACATGTTCAAGAAATAAACTACCCATGGTTGATGGATCTACACCTGTGTGCGACCACCTTAACTACAGTATAAGTAAGCTAGATATAACATGACACAACACTCAGATAAGAGGGAAGAATAATATGTATAGAATTTATTTGGTTTGGGTTGTAATTAGAATTTTTGTTAATTGACTAATAAACTCAAATTTATTTAAATTTAAATATGATGAAGACCAGAAAATCATAGAAAGTACACTAACAACAACAGTCTCCACTCTCCAACACCTCAGTGATCCACCCAAATGTTAACTGGAAAAAAAGTTCATTATAATGAATCTTAAGATGTCCAATGGAAATCTCAGTCCACCATGTAGGCCAACACGCAAACACAGAATTACATAACTGTGCATGTTGTACTGGACATAAGTTGTTGATGGATACAGAGGAGTAACCACCTTAGGTGCAGGTGGTGTGGCTACTATGGGACCTGGAGGAGAGGGAACCCATGGCAGTCACCCTTAGTAAGCTGTCAGAGATTCTGGGAGCTTAAGACAGACCTCAAAACTTTGTATATGAGAGCTATTTTAACTAAAATAACTTGAGTGGAGGATTTATTTAGTTTTAGTGGTATCACTCCTGCAAAGAGAAGAGATAGCAGGTGTTACCTAAAAATATTCATCCACCGATATCCTACTATTGCCATACACAAAATATAGACATTCCCTCCATTGCCATTATTGTTAACAGGTATTGTGCCACAAACTCATATTTAGTGTACATCTTATAAACAGCATTGTCCAATATTGTTTCGCAATGTGATGATCTATGTAAATACAGCCTTCTCCTAAAAATCTTACTGGTTAATGGGCTCAGTGATAGATTTACTAAATTTCTCCCCAAAAAATGGAGATTTTGCCCACAGCAATTAATCGGAGGGCAGAAATAGATGTCATTTTGGTTTGCTTTAAATTATGGCCTCAAGGACAACATTTAAATTTTTTCCTTTTGAGAAGTTTAGTAAATCTAGCTCTAAATGTCCTATTAGTTTCCCACAAGAAACACAACTAGCATTTGACCAGGAGAGATCTAGCTGAATATACTTCTTAAAACAGACATTTTTTTATAATCCACAAAAATCTACACAGACTATTGTAGTGTAATTAAGTTCCTGTTTGATTGCAAATGCAATAAGGATTTGAATATTTTAAACATGAAATCAGAATCCTCCAATTGTACTTCACAAGATCAAAGATATAACAAAAGACAATAATGTAATGTAAAGTTAATGTATTTAAGTTATTTGGTAATGATACTGGTAATATGCCAAACCACCAAGTCATTTGTGCTTCCTTTCCCTCTGCCTTCTAATGTGGCTGATTAAGCTTCGCAAAGCAGTTTATCATATTTATTAGAAAAGTAGAAGTATTATAATTCTAGCAACAACCATAATAATAATACCCTCTTGGAAAGGGTGGGTTAGGGTAATAGTAGGTGAGGGTTAGGGTCAGACTGCGGGAAAGGGAGTCTTAAGGTTAGGCTATGTCAAGTGGAGTCTTATTGTTAGTTTATGGGCTGGGGTGTCTTAGGTTTAGGCTGCGGGGAGGAAAGTCAGGGTTAGGCTGTGGGGTAGGGAGGGTTAAGGTTAAGGTAATGGATGATTTTCTCGTAAAAATGTGAATCTTACTCAGTAGAATAACTCTCAGCATCTTTTGTAGACGCATGTCTTGGTTCTCTTTGTTGGGTCTGGATAGGCTGCCAATGCAACTCTCTGGAGTGTTGAGGAAAAGAATAATATCATAGTGTTGCGTTTGTAAATCTATTTCCCTTTTCATTTGTTTGGGTTGTGCAAGCAGAACTGTTGTAAAATACCATTGCACATCTGCAGCGGATACTACCATACCTAACTCAGTCTGATCTGTGAATTACGGCCCCTGATTGCAGTCACATGAGTAAATGTAGCTTCCATTTGTGCTTGCTGTTTAGTAAGTTCCCATTTTATTGTCAGAGAAGATTGGTAGCATACATTTATATAATTTTATATTTCCTTAGACCAAACTTGCAAGCACTCGCAAAAGTTTTATACTTTATCATTTGTCTACACATCCCATTCACTTATGCCTAATTGCAATCTTCAATTTAGATTGCTCAAGTGGAAATTTCCAATGTATTAATATTTCCTTATCATACCAAGTATAGGCTTACAAGGTCATTAGGATGTGCTTGCAGCACACACAGAATAAACATTGGCTAAAATCAGCTGACTTTCTTCACCTATCCTTGTTTGCTTGCTGAGCTCTTGAGCACAGTGAGTTTCAGAAAGGCATAAAAATATAACAGCTTGAGTCAATATTTGCTAAACAGAGTGATTTATTTAACATGAGATGACTGCCCCTCTTGTGCAAATACATCTATCTAGCATTCTAAGGCAGTCAGTTTCAGACTAGATGAATGAGAATTCTATGCAGTAGCTTGGGAATGTGTTTGCAACAGGCATTTCAGTGTGTTAACCACTTCTATTAAAAATAGGAAATGCAATTTAAAAATATGCAATAATAAAAGAAATTATATTTTAAGAAGATCAGAATTTTTAACATTAAGAAGATAGGAATTATAACAGGTAGAATAATGTCATTATTTGGGACCAGACCAAATTTTTGAATAAGATCTATGGGCCTGATCCAGAACAACGCTTCGAAGCGAATTTACGCGTGGCAGTGACGTAAAATCGCATTTTTGTAAGTACTGCGCATGCGCACCATAGAAAATACGCTCAATAGCGTAGCGTGATTGTGAACGTATTGGGCCATTTATGTATGTGTCACGTAAATTCTTACGTGTGGGCGTGCCAATTTTAAGTGCGTCCAAATACGTCTGAAATACATGAAGTAGGCGGGGGGTTGTATTTAAAGTGTACAGTATGGGCGTGCTTAGCTGTGTAAATTCGTCTAACCCATATGTACGTGTGCGTATGACTGCGGCTACGTTGGAAAAAGTTAAGGTAGGGTTTGGAAAGCGTATCTTGACACAATACGTACGTTCAAGGGGTGTGCTGAGGGGAGTGTAACGAATTTACGTGCACAAAAATACGCTACGCGAATAAACGTACGGCAAACGTAGTTCTGGATCTACCCCTATGCGTTTAAGTATGACCGAGACAGCTTTGCTACACTGCAAGTGTATATCTCTCTGCTAACTGATAAGAATGGGTGAAATATAATGCCTTGTTATGGGGCAAAATTAGAGAACAATTAAATGTTTTTCTCTATAACAGAATAATAATAATAATAATAATAATAATAATAATCATCATCATCATCATGTGGGCAAAGCTATAAAATTGCAGAAGGTAAAATGTTAATTTTCAGAGTTTTTAAAGAAAGAGCAAAGTTCAAGTTCTAACAGCTGTGCTAGGTTACTTCATTTAAGCCTTGAGATCCACACCTCACTGGCCTCTATCCAGCACTCTGCAGCAGCTGTGCTGGGGGTTCTAATTGCAGCAGTGGACACTGAAAGCCGAATCCCCACTGTATCCCCCTATACACGGGGGCTTAACGAAGCCCTTACTGTACAATTACCGTTCATCCTCCTTCCCAATGTGCATACAAGATGTATGCATCCCACCCCCAAACCACCATCAGAAGCATTTCAATTATGGAAGTCTGGATATGGAGGGTCCAGATAGTGATGTGTGCAGGGCTCTATGGAGGGTGGTGTGACAAGTTAGGGAAAAAAACTGAGGGATGACGCTGTCGAGCTGGAACTTCGCCTCCTTCACATGCCATATGTTGAGAGCAGCCACCACAGAGGCCTATCATTAAAAAATAATAATAAAGCACTCCGACTCCCCTGACAAGCCTCAGCGGTAAGCAATACAAATATATAATATATGAAAGAGAGGGAAGGGACACAGGGA
>WWET01000667.1:127730-144965 GCA_011038615.1 Limnodynastes dumerilii | reverse complement strand
GAGTGTGAAGGTTGGAGACACAGGGATAGGGAGTGGGGGTTGAAGAGACACAGAGGCAACATGGAAAACAATGAAGATCGGAGAAGAAAAGCAGGTCTAAGTAAAAGGTGAATTTGCTTTATATGTAATATTTAATCATTAAAACCATTTCATATAAATTAAAGTGAACATAATTTAGCAACAAAAGGGGTGCAATATTTCATTAAGTTCTGTTCGATGCTAGGTACATTAGTGTTACTCACCTTGTAGATCCAGACATAAGCACGTTAGCGTTTTTACACTAGCCGCTGACGTAAAATCGCCTATTTGTATTTACTAAGAATGCGTGCTGCCGATGTTACGTCACATAACTCTGAACGTACGTACCATCAGCATAATTACGAACAAAGGGGCGGGGCTTCCATACGACACCCGTCGTATTGGTAGGCGGAGGGAGGCATTTAAATCGTATAGTAAGGGTTGGGTTAAGCCGTTCCGTACGTGAATCCATTATGTACATCAGTACTTACGCTTTGAAAAGTTAATGTAGGGTTTGGGAAGCATAAAACGGCCAAAGTACGTACAAGCGAGGGGAGTGTCTAGGGGAGTGCATAGAAAATACACTAGCGTAAATATGCTACGTGATGTAACATAACTATCACTTAGGTCTGAATCTGGCCCTTGTGTGCATAAGTGGGCTATCGGGAGTAAGTCTGGATCCGGCCATGTACTTGCTTTGACATGCAACAAAGAGCACTGTTACTCCAAACATTACTAATGTATATCAGAACGGTTTTATTTGTGTTCTTGTGGTCACAATAGTTTGATTGTAACTTCGTGTTTTCATTTAAACCAATATTTTCTTAGTAAAACAAGTAGCAAAATATATTTAAAAAAAAAGAAACTTACTGCTCGCTAAGCAGGCATAACAGAGGGCCGTGGTCATGAGAACTAACCATTCTGTATGTTCAGTATGGATGCTTCAGTTTTTCAATAAATAGTTTACTGTTTAAATTAACAAAATGTGGAACTACAGTTGTCAGCTGTGTAAATATTTGCTCTGCAACCTCCTTTAAAAGTATCATAAAAAAAATGCTGGTCAGGCCGCAGAAAAGCTACTTTACAGTGAAATGCTCCATGTCATCAGAACACAATAGCTACGTGTAATAGGTGATGTTTAACACAATGTGTAGTATCTGAGAAATAATGTTTACACATTGTCAAGGAATGATTATTAATTACTGCCAAAGCAGGAGATTGTGTAAGCTTCCAATAAACTGTCACTGAAATAAAATTCAGTAATAAAGTAATGTTAATATTATTTTCCCAGTATGGTTTCAAAGTAGTGTAAATGTTTGTTCACTCTCCATGTTTCAAACACTGTAGGTCATTCATAAAGTAGGAGCGGTTGGACTTCCCATTACAGCTGGTGCACGTTTTTATTTGACATTTTTGCTAAGGAATTGGCAGGAGACAGACCTTCTTTGAAAAAGAATGTGTCTGACTGCAATCACAGATATTTTAATACTGCAGATTCTTGGCACACAGAATATCTAGCATGGCGGCAGTAAGTAAACACTGACTTTACCTTTTCACCTTTCACAGTATACATTCATTCCTGAGCCTAGAAAAATGGATCTTAATTTGAAAGCAAGAAGTTATTTTCTGTATTATGATATTATGATACTTAAAGAGTATGACCTCATAGTTTTAAACTGGCTTTTTAACATATTAAAAGAGACGTGTATCCGATTACAATATTTATATTGTAAGTTTAGTTAAGTACAGGCTAAACATTATCATATGGCTGCAGAGTACCACTCATGATATCTTCTGTTATACTGTACAGATGGAGCTTGTTTCGTTTAAAAGTTTAGTGTGATCTAGAAACCTCCAAAGAGCAATGCGCTTGCTCGATCTGTTACTAGCAACCCCAGGGCCAGCGCTATGCACTCCGCGGGGGGACGCGGTGCATCTAGGCGCCATGCTGGATAGGCGCCACCGCTTATCACCCTGCCTCTCAGAGTTGACATTTAGCCAGATCTGTGACAAATGTGAGAGCCAGCGCCGGTTCTCTATACAGTGGCGCCAGCCTGTGCTGTAGGTAGATGCTAGATCCATGTGGGCTAAAGGACCTCTGCTGATGTCTAGCCCATGTAACCAGTCACCTGATCAGAGGGAGGAGTCAGTGTTTCCTCTGTTTTCCTGTCCCGGGCACAGCAGTGATTATAATAATTATAAAAGGGGAGGGCGCAAATTTATTTTTTGCAGAGGGCACCAGACATGCTAGCACCAGCCCTGCCTCCGGGGGGACATTGTAGGATCTCACATTAACATAAAGAATGAATGAATGAATGAATGAATGAATGAATGAATGAATGAATGAATGAATGAATGAATGAATGAATGAATGAATGAATGAATGAATGAATGAATGAATGAATGAATGAATGAATGAATGAATGAATGAATGAATGAATGAATGAATGAATGAATGAATGAATGAATGAATGAATGAATGAATGAATGAATGAATGAATGAATGAATGAATGAATGAATGAATGAATGAATGAAGACCCGGTACATGCGCAGTGGCTCTTTTGGGACTGATTATATCAATGCCCCGGCATGAAAAACACCAAGCAAGCACAATGTGTTCATGTCGGGCCTTAGCAATCTTTAGTCTACTGCACATGTGTAGTAAGTTTTCTATGCGATCTATGCAGTATTTAGGCATGTACTTACGTAAGAAGAGGCGTGCCAATGGGCAGTTAAGAAAAAGTTAAGAAAAGTGTGTAGCGCTTGACATTTATATGGAGGCAGCAGGGCGCGGTTACCAATGTCACAGTGTTAAATACTGGAATGCAGAAAGAGAGGGACAATACGAATAATACAACTTCTTGTAATTTCCTTCACTATTTTATAGATTTCCCTTCTCAATAATGAAACCCAATTAATGTCAACCCATTGAACAAAATAGGACCACTAGACAAATTATACTGCAATGCAGCAGTTTCATACTAATTATTTTTCTACAGAATGGAAAAACTAACTTTTACATATAGCGCACTAGATATAAATACCAGTCCGCTTTATTTTAAGCTGTAATCTAGGACATAGGACTGGGTCCTGACCTCTGTGAGTTTACCACTTGCATGGAGGTCTGTCAGTCCGCACGGATGGAGAGAGAACTTCTCTGTCACTCCCCTCTGTCATGAGGACATTAAGTCACTTACGCTGGCTTAAGGCAGCCTTAAATTATCCCCACAGAACCATAAAACCCACCCCTTCTGTAACATTTAAATGCTACCGCCACCAGGGCAGGCATTAATAGGTCACAGCAGCGTCAGTAGGAAGCAGAGAGAGCGCATGCCATGGAAGAGGAGGAAACAGCTGAGGTAAGTAACGGAAGCCTATGGGGAATATAGAGAGGCTGGAGAGAGGTGAATGGGGATTACTGAGGAGGCTGAAGTGACATGATGGGGATTACTGGGGAGGCTGAAGTGACATGATTGGGATTACTGGGGAGGAGGCAGAAGGGAAATGATGGGGATACTGGGAAGGTTAAAGTGACATGATGGGGAGACTGGGGAGGAGGCAGAATAGACATGATGGGGATACTGGGGAGGAGTCTGAAGTGACATGATGAGAATACTGGGGAGGCTAAAGTGACATAATGGACATATGTGGGAGGCTAAAGTGACATAATGGGGATACTGGGGAGGCTGAAGTGACATGATGGGGAGGCTGGAGACACATGATGGATACTGGGAGCTACAGACACATGATAAGGAATACTGAGAGCTGCAGACACATGCATGGGGAATACTGGATGCCGGAGACACATAATGGGGATACTGGGGAGGCTGGAGTCAAATTAATGTGGAATATAAGGAGGATTAAGGAAAGGAAAACTGGGGGGGGGGAGCTGGAGACAAATGATAGGGAATATTTTTTCCCATCATTGTGATGGATCTTTGACTATCTAAACCCCCCCAAACACATAATGGGGAATACTGAGGGGGGCTGGAGGCACATAATAAGGAAAACTGGGGGGGGGGAGCTGGAGACAAATGATAGGGAATATTTTTTCCCATCATTGTGATGGATCTTTGACTATCAAAAGTAAACCCCCCAACACAGCCACCCATAATCAATAATAACACCCCAACACAGTCTCCTGTCATCAATAATAACACCCCCCAACACCATCACCTGTCATCAATAATAACACCCCCAACACAGCCACTTGTCATCAATAATAACACCCCCATACACTCAGTCACCTGTTATTAATATTAACATCCCCACTACACATACAGTCACGTGTAATTAATAATAACACCATTATCTGTCATTAATAATAACACCCCCATATACACACAGTCACCGGTAATTAATAATAACACTGTCACCTGTCATTAATAATAACAACCCCACTACACACACAGTCACCTCTCATCAATAATAACACTCACACATACACAGTCACCTGTCATCAATAATAGCACCGTCACCTGTCATCAATAACTACACCTCACCACAGTCACCTACCATCAATAATAGCAACCCCACCACAGTCACCTGTCATCAATAATAACACTGTCACCTGAAACAAAAAAAAAAGTCTAACAATTTTTACCTGTCTTTATGGCGGGCTTTAGACTAGTAATATTTATAAAAGAGGAGGGCGCAAATTTATTTTTTGCAGGGGGGCACCAGACATGCTAGCACCAGCCCTGAGTAACCCTGATCTTCACATTGTTCATAGCATGGTGTAATTTATTGCAAACAACCACAAATATTTTATATCTTTGGATGAAATCATGCAACGAACAATGGGAATCACATGATTGGGGCTGCATCAGGGGAAACAGCCAGGACAATTGTCCCGGGGCTGGAGCTGATGGGGCCCACCGATACTTACCTTGACCTTGTAGCAGCAGGTATCAATGGTATCTTACCGCTGATACTTGCTGTTTAGAGCTGTACATTGGCGGCCAATGCCCAGGGAAGTTCTTTTTGCACATCCTCGGCCCGCTACTGTAGCAGGTCTGTGGTGTCTGTGGTGACATCACATAGGTGGTGAGGCACCGCAGATTTGCCCCAGGCCCCAAAATTTGTGACGGTGGCCCAGCACATGATATATAGCTTAGGGCAGAGTTGTATCTCAAACAACCGAAGAGTGTTGGGGGAAAACTAGAGGACAGTTTTTAGAAAAAGCAAAGGTATCAGAAACATCAGGATATATCAGTTTATAATTTGGTGTTTCCTATCTATGAGTACCCAAGTTAAGGGTTATTTTATTTAGAAAATGTAGGAAAGTAACTCTCTTAAATAGCTTGATATAATTTTGAAATGCCACAATAAAGCTGCGGAAATCTACATAAGTCTTCAAAGGGAGTGAACGTTCTGTGAAGGTCACTGCGGCTGCTCGAGGTCCTGTGCAACCATCTGGAATTCCAGAAAAGGTTTAATTGGGATTTGTATTGATAACCTGGGCAAGAAGATCTTTATGATGTTAACACTTCCATCTCTATGTGCAGTATTTCATCCATCTCAATGTATTTCTTTTTCCCAACAATGGGGAGAAGTTAAAATGATAAAGATCTGAGATCCTTTTGGTTACAGTAATCCTCAGATAACGTACAGTATCTGCAAAGGGTACTAGGAGAAACTGAGAGCTTTCTAAAGGCCTAACACAACATAAAAGCTGAAGGTTGATATTGAGTGCTATGGATGTATATTAGCTAGGTTTAAGAACTCACCAAGTATGGTTCTTATTTTAATTTTTTTACAGACTTTGGAATGGACACAGTGGGAATAAAAATTATATCCAGTAGATTATGTACAATAATGTATGCTTGTGTTCCATACCAGCAACTAGAATTTCTCTTATATATAGGTTTCTTATGGCCCTAATTGGTGCTTTAATATACAGAATACATTTTAATCAATAAAATTAAGCACCCTAAATGGATCAGACAGGGAACCAATAACCTTAGTTCTAAATGATAAATAGGATCCAGCTACATCCTGGTATATCTTACGCTTAGTGGTGGTACTGACCAAGAAGCGGAAGTGTGTTTGTGGGGGAGGGGGTTGTAATTGTACAATAAGGGCTGGCCTTACATAAAATCATATCTCTGCATCGGCCAATTTTAAGCGGGGGCGGTGTGGGAATGAAAAGGTGGGGTCCTATGAGTGAGGGGAGTGTCCTGGCTCATGTGGTAGTTAGGATGCAGCAGAGATCTGGAGGTGCAGATCCATTCCCATATCACTAACTGGGAAATGAAAATACATTTTGGTAAACTCCTGTCATTTCAGACTTCAGAGGACCTAGCTAGATTGCACAGTGTTGCTACTTATTGAAGCCAATCTATTGAAAACTGTAACAAAAAGGCACAGATGTGAGCGGTTTCATCAGAGAACTAAGTGACAGGAACTCGATTGCACCATTCATCTCAAAGAGATGTGCTTTATCTGTATATTTGTCAATCAGGGCTGTTGTTATTGCTCTGTTGGCTAATGCTTTTATCTGGCAGTCTTTCTTCAATCAATTAAGATTCTGGACCGATTTTGGCTTCTCTGATGAGGAAACTTGTAAAATAATATTTCTATTCACCCATATATTTTTGATGTTATTTGGGAGGGGTGGTGTGTTAGAGGGGTGACGTATTATTTAGTCATCGCAAAAAAACAATCTTGAGAGATTCATTTTGTCTTAAGGTTATACAATAGCACGAAATATTAAGTTGCCAGACTCCTGACTGCAACTTCTTTGTGTTCCAGGATATGTAGGGTTAAGCCAATCACCTCCTCTATTGTTATTGGCTTAGCTGTTCATTGGGGTGGAGTCATCCTCCTGTGAGTCTTCTTAAGGCAGTTCAGACAGGAAATTATCCTCTTTGTCTATTGCATTTGCTTCAGTGCTGAAATTGAAGAGATAAGTGCATATTCACTACAAAATAGTTTGATAAAATTTTGCTGTGTCTCATTCTATCCCCATCACTTCTCTATAATCTATACCTCTCATATCTTCCTCTTTATCCCTCTCTTTCCGTCCCACCCCAAGTGCTTTGTCCTCCTCCCTGCCAGTCTAAGAGATGTGTCCCCAGAACTTTTCAGATACCTCTCGCCAGGGGCACAAAGCTACAATACGCCAACATAAGGAAGCATGAATTGGGCTCACACGGCCGCTAACCTGTTAGGCAGGGAAGCAGTAATTTCCGGCAGCTCGTCGCTTCACAGCCCATGAGGCCGGCACTGGCCCGCGGGCATGCAGGCCTCACTTCTGGCAGTGGCAGCGTCACCTCCAACAAGGCCCGCATCACTTCCAGTGTGGCTGCAACTGGAGTACTCACGGCCGTACCACCACAGGGTGCGGTGCGCAGCCTGCAGTCACTGGGAACCTCTCCTGTGGGGGACTTTGGGTTCACACTCACACTTGCCCGATGCTGATGCGCTGCGGGAGGGTGCTGGATGGCAGCATTCAATCTGCTCTCAATCTGTCACAGCTCTGTAACCTTCCCCTTGGCATGTGCTTCGGTTGACATGCAATTTGGTCTTTTTAGAACTATTTCCTATAGTGGTCCAAGTAAAACTTTTGGCACAGCGTTTTCAGAACCGCAAAATAGTGTTTTATGCAACAACCTGGGTGTAGTACAAGCCATCAATCACCATAGTGCCTCCTTGCCCCAGGTGATCTTCCTCCTTAGACATTTAGTCTTAAGATGCCTAGAATTTAACATCAATTTTTATGCTGTGCCCTTCCCGGGGGTTGACAACAGCTTAGCAGATGCACTCTTGTGATTTTGACTAGATGAGATTTTGTCAGCTTTCTCCCAAAGCGTCTCTCACAGGTACCCCATGTCCCATCTGTCTAGCAGGTTGTCTGCCAGGAATAGAGGATCTATTGTTAGCCCTTAAGGGTTTGACCAGTCCCCCACTGATACTAAACTGCCCTTATCGGAAGTTTGCCTTGTGAAACTGATGATGGCGGCAGCTCAGGTAACAAGTGATCAATATGAGACTCTTCTTTCCCAGAAGTCTTTTTGTTTTGTGTTCATGGGCGCATTCAGGATTAGCAAACTAGTAATGGCGTCCTTTTTTACAGGCCTCCTGACAAAAAATGTCAAACGTGTTTGGGACATGACAGGATGCAGTGTAAAATCCACAAGGGTAAGGTGGACTACCTAGGTAGGAGTCGCTGGATAGCATTGCGTGAGAATGTGTCAACGTATATTTGCACAGTTTGTTTGGGGATGCAGTTTGCAGTATGGAGGCCACCGGCATGCCCAGTTTGGCTAGCTCATATTGATGGCATCCCACTCTCCCACTATCAGTTTTCAGTTATTTTTCAGAAATCATTATCACAAGTGGAAATGAACCTAGCAAGCTATGGAACCCACTCCTTCCAGCTTGGATCCACCCAAGGTGTGCCCATGGAGTCCATAAAGGCACTCAGTAGATGAAAATCGTAAGCCTTTAAGAGTTACATCAGACCCATTCCTGAGGACCAATTATAGTGATCTGCGTGGATTACTGCATAAATATTTGTGTATATATTAGATAGTTGTCCTCTCTTTTCTTCCCTCCCAACCATGTATCTCTATAGGTTAATCAGGTGCAGAAGTGCGAATTAATTTTTTCCTCTTGGTTCAAGTGGGCACTAAGTTCTTTCCTCATAGTTATTTGTAGAATACACCCCAGAAGCCAGGAGGTTTTTCTCCTTCGCCCAGGTGCTTGGGATCCTTATAAATGATCCCAGACAGGATTATTAAAGAATTGTTAAATGAAATGTGCTTGTCATCGACAAAAATTCCTTTTTTTTTTTTCTGCGGTTGCTTGCGATGTGTGCCTAATTAATGTGTGTTCCTTCTCTTGTTTCTTCCCTTACAGCTGATAGCCCACAGTTGCGCACTGTCTGGGTTGTTGGGCTTGTCGGGCACTCATTTGTTCATTGGGCTGTCACCCGCTGTCTCAATCTTTGTCAAGCTGTGACAGTTTTGTAATTCACAGAAAGGGTGACATAGGGATGGTTTAGTCCTCCTTTTTAGGCCAATTGGCTTAGAAAATGCTTATATCTGCGGCTCCTGATTTTGTGGTTATGCAACAAGGAGGCAATGACATAGGCAGAATTTCAGCTCTGGAATTGACATGGTCTATTAAACAGAAATTTTCCCCCAATGGAGTCGCTATGGACAGTATTCGCAGGAAGGTGAACAGATCTATTAAAGTTTTTTTGGGTAAACATAAGGGTTCATTGGTGTACCACCCATGTATGAGGTTTAAGTTTGTATCATCTGGACGGGGTCCATTTATCAAATAAAGGTATGTCTTTTTTTATTGAACAGATACTAAAGGTTAAAAGGAAGGTGGAGTTTGATGGTAGCAGAACCAGCCATTAGGAGGTCAGTTGGTGGTGGAAAGCAGGTCATGTTGGCGTTACATGCCACAGATCCAGCATGTAATGGGCTTACCTGCTTCCCCCGGCGCTATCTTCCTGAGCTCAGTGCCTCGTCCTCCTGCATGCCATCACGTGGTGTGACAGCAAGCAAATTAGCCATGTGCGGCCGCCGCTCTCTCCCTCTCCTGGCCACCTGGCTTCTATTGGCTCTGCGGGTCAGCTGTTCTGGATGATAGACAGCCAGAAAGCCTCTTCTCCTGTGGCACGCTATGTATTGGTCCCAACTGCCTCATCACAGATGGGACAAGCTTCTATTAGCCCTGGGAGGCTGGACCTGGCCCTGCCTCCTGATTGGCCAGCCTCCCCTGTAAATAGACTGGCGGGTGAATGCCAGCCCTGCCAGTTATAGCATCTACTGCCACATGCTTTCTTGTCTCTCTCTCTCTCTGCCCTTCTCTGCCTTTTGCCTTTGATAGTTGAGTGCCCATACCTAGCCCTGCCTTTTGTTTTTATTGTGCTTCTTGCCTGTTTGTTATTGTTCTTTTGTGTGTTTGAGTGAGTGTCAGCCCTAGTTTGTTTCAATGTCTGTCTGTCGTTGTGGTGATCTAGTCACTGGGGTATTTCTCTCTGTCTGTTCTCTGTGTTCTTACCCGCACGCATAGGAGTTGTCCATTGGGGACTGTAACCTGCCAGTGTCCTGCGGCCCAGCCTGTTACCACCATCAGGGGCTCCAGTGAACACTAGGCTCTGGTTAGACTCCGTACCCTGGTGAGCATTCTCCTAACAGTTGGCTTGTTTTGAGTAATATTTTTGGAGCAAGTGGTTAGTGGTGATTTTGTGCATAAGGCACCATTTTTTTGTATTTACTTGGCTGTTGAATTTGGCTGCCTCATAGAGGCTTAACTGCGTGGGAAGTCTCACTATTTGGCATCTAAGTGGTTAGGTGCAGTGCCTTGATCTTGGAGGAGTGCACCTGATTTGGTTTATTTTTCTTGTTCAGGTAATATGTACATGTTTTGCAATCATAATGTATTTTGTTACCTGCTTTCTTGGCTTCCATCAATTTTACTAATTAAATGATTTGATCCAAAGAGATCCTAAATTGCATAGGTAGTTAATAAATAACCTGAGTTATTAATAAATATTTAATCTCACAATTTATGTCTCGTGTCATTATTTGCTTGATGTAAGGTAATGTGTGTGACGTACTTTGGGGTTATGCAAATCCTTCATCGGACGACATATGCTCGATGCAGGATTCTATGTGGACCTTCCATGACTCTATGTCACCTTATATTTTTTACAGCACGTATGAACTTATTACAGTACTTGGTCCTCAAAGACACAGAATGCATTCTGACAACACAAATCTGGTAGATCAAACTTTTCAAGAAAAAACATAAACATTAATTGTGGTATCAATTTTTTATTTTTTTTATTTTTTATCTGAGAGTAAATAATTATCAAAGATGCATCTTGTTCAAGGTATATTAAACTTCTCTGTAAATAAATAAATATTGTCACAACTCTGACCTTACCTGAGGCTTTCGTGACTTATCTGGGGCTCAAGGGGTTAATCACAACAGCCACCTGGTCTGTTCTACAATGACTAATGCCCCTTCTCCCACCCCAAATATGACTTATTACCAATGAACTGCCACCACCAAGGCTATTTACAGGAGGCCTTCGGTTCTCCTTTACCCAAATCAAACACAGTTATGCTTTACCAGAATTATCATCAACCCCGAATTACCTCTTCTGTTATCCTTCAGTAGCGTTTATTAACCGAGCTGGTCTGACACCTGAATCCGTAAGAACACAGAGACATGAACTTACTAATTGATATTTAATATGATAATAATCACAATGCTTAGTTACAGAGAATAACAAAATAGACATACAATATGCAGAACCGTTTCTTATAAAATAAAAGTGGAAAACACAGAAAGACTTATACATGAGAACCGTCTTGGCCGGGACAGACCAGAGATCAGGGTCACCTCTTCCTTTTGGAAGTCCCATGAAGTGAACACTGTGTATGTATCATACACACTTTTTAAAACCAAAACCTGCTCCTCTCCAGACAGCCCCCACCTTTGTGACACATGACAGGTCTGGGGTCTGGAAAGAATATTTTTCTGAAATCTAGCTTTTATGACCCCCCCCAATAAACTGATCCCTTTACAACAGGGCCCTACCCTAACCACCTTGTTCTGCCCCTCTACATTCAAGGTATTTCCATGAATCACCAGACCCTGGCCAAACAGAGGTCACCCTATAGTTTGATATTATTTGGGTATTAATAGGGGTATCCCTGGTATTTGATTATATCCTGACAAATATATACAAAATTCAATATTAAAACATGATAGTAACTATATAACAGTGTTGCAAAGTTAATAAAAGGTTTTATCTTGACAGTCATGTAGTTTGTATGAAAGCTTCTACCAGGTTCCTTAAATGGATATGAATTCACTTAACACTTTCCAGCAAAATCTGAGTGCAAAGTATTCTAACACCTCCTATTGAATAATTACCAGTGGTTTCACACACCAAACATAGTGAGCCAAATTCAGAGCACTGAGCCATTGCATATGCGCTCGGTGTTTTCTGACTTGAGATACTGCGCATGAGGAGTAATTTTCTAACGTCATCTACGTTTCTTTTAGAAATGTAGATTGCGTAAATGCGGTCTGCATATGCGCTCGATGCTTTGAAGCCGGCCCCATAATACCAGCAGCTTTAGTTACCACCCTGTATAAGTGCTGATCTTTTTCTTTTAAACAAGGTATATAGCTATCCAATGTTTTAGGAAGGCTAAATAAAGTAATAAAGTTCATTTGCACATTAAGGCCAGATTTACTAAGCTGCGGGTTTGGAAAAGTGGAGATGTTGCCCATAGTAACCAAATCTGGTTATGATCTTACATTATATGACCCGTCCATAAGGAGATGGTAGAGCTTCAACAAACAGTGATTAGATAACCCTTTGTCCTGTATTATTTCCCACTGAGAAAATTGGCTGTCACTTTGCTTTAAATCCATATTTCTGAAACAGCAGGCACTTTGTGGACTATCAGCTGAACAATGAACAGTCCAACAAGAGAACATAGTGCAAAAGAAAGTCCTAAACCAGCCATTTCCACAACTTCTAAGAATGGTCTCAGTTGTGTAGGTGTCCTTGTGACCTCAAAAGGCAGTAGCTTCTTTACAGAACATTCTAACACCTTGATCAGTTCATACTGAATCTGCCTTATACATTAAACCACAGTATAAACATAAACCTTTAAATTCATAGTTTGATATGCAAAGCCATATACTGTAACCCATTTTGTGAGAAAGGATGCAAAGAAGGCTTAAACATTATTGTTAATATTATGATATGATATGTTATATTTATGATACCCAGCACCCTGCTCTTGCTACATTGATCATTGATAATAAACTATTATTATGGGTACAAAGCACAAAATTGGTTAATTATATTTTTATTTGTAAGCAATGGCCTATTTTATAGACACAGTATGTGATGAAGGGGCACAGTCTATGATGGAGGGGCAAAGTATATGATGAAGGGGCACAATATGTGATTAGGGGGCACAGTATATGATGGAGGGGGCACAGTGATCAAGGGCCATAGTTTGCGATGAAGAGGCATGGTTTTTATTGGAGGGGAGCAGTATAGGTTGAAAGGGGCACAGTTTATGATAAAGTGTTACAGTACTTGATGAAGGGGACACAGTATATGATGAAGGGGGCACAAAATATGATGAAGGGGCACAGTATGGGTTGAAGTGGGCACAATATGGGATAAAGGTGGCATAGTATGTGATGTAGGAGGAGGGGTCACAATGTAATAAAGGAGTAGGGGGCACAGTGTAATAAAGGAGGAAGGGGCACAGTGTGATGAAGGAGGGGGGACAGTGTGATGAAGGAGGAGGGAGCACAGTGTAATGAAGGAGGAGGGGCACAGTGTGAGGAAGGGGGGGAGAGTGGGAGGAAGGAGGGGGGGGGGCAGAGTGTGATGAAGGAGAAGAGGGCACAGTGTGATTAAGTTCTCTTAGGAGGGGGCACAGTGTGATGAAGGAGGAGGGGGCACAGTATGAGGATGAGGGGGCACAATGTGATGAAGGGGGGCTACAACTATATCTCAGGCATTCTTGTGTAGGTGTAATATGATCTTTTTTTTTCCACTAAATTCATTATTTTGCAATGTTTTAATGCATTTACAGTGTGACAAGTGTTTTCACTATTGATTACCTCTATTTCCAGTATATACTATATATATAACCTCTATTTCCAATATATAATCTATAAAATGATAAAACAGGTACAGCTGAGTGTGCCTTTGGATTGCACACAACCTGTTCTGGATTTGTGTCCAAATGTACTGAATGGCACGGGTACTGTGTGCTGATTTGCCTGCCTCTGGATCCACCCCTGGACATCCTTTTATGTTCAGTATAAGAAGTGTCTTTATATCATGTATTTTCTCTCCCTATACTAATGATAAACTGCCTGCTGTTAGTAAAAAAAAAATCACATTTTAATGATTTTTGTATTTTCTTGCTCATTTACTTAATGGTGCAAGTAACTATAGAAACTTCGTTTTATATATAAAAACAACATTTTTTATTTGGCCCAAACATTGGGCCTGATTCACACATAAGAGTGAGCTGGGTGCGGGCAGATGCGCAAATAACTCACTCTTCCAGCCCCCGTCCCACCCCCTCGTTTTTAGGTACCTTATGGCACTTACGAGGGCCATAGGGCTACCTTATCTCTCCGTGCAATGTCCATATGGACGTTGCACCTTCCCGCCTCCCCAGCTAATCTAAATACCTTCCTCCTCCCACTTCTTTCTAAAAACGCCATAATGCCGCCTCTATTTACGGATATGGCTGTGTGCGGTCTGTAAAGACTGCACCTACGCTATCTATGTGACTATCGGCTACGTAGATAGCGTAAATGACCTACTATGCATGCGCAGTAGGTAATTTTCGGCCACATACGCACTTAAGAAGCCGCAGCTTCTTAAGTGTGAATCAGGCCCTTTATGATTACTTTAACACTGATTACATACATGACTTTATTGTTTTGTAAAATGAAACTGATGCTGTTACAAATAGAAACATTATGGTACTTACTGCTTTGATATAATCAATACATAGCTACCATGCAGTATTGATTACCTCTCAATTATCTTCCTTTAAATTATACTTACAATATATTTTATGGCTTCACAGAGAAAGTAGTTAATGGGAAATCCTGTTCCGTTAACAAATTTACAGCTGCATGGATAAACTCCACTGAGTATTATTATCTCACTCTTCCTGAAATGGTGTAGTAATAACAATTTTAATACACTGCATCATCATTTATGGATCTTATGCACATAATCACAGTGCCAAGAAATGTTCACTAGAAGAAGTTTGTTTTTTCATACAAAATACATTGGCAGTAAAAAGATGAGGCAAATACCATAGTCCTCTTCTCCATACATCACAGGGCGTGAAAATGGTAGTCAAAGAGGTATTGGAATGTAACAAGAAAACACAAGCATGTGCTTCTAATCAAATACGTGAAATGTGTGCAAGTGTATAAATAAATGGAAGAGGTGCAACCAAGGACCAAAAGTGACAGTAAAACTAGTAACAAGAAAAGTACAGTTACTAGTTTTAGTTTGGGAGCCTGATCCTTCCCCAATACGGCCGCTGCACACTTTTCAAATGGCAGGAGTGTCTTAATACAGACCTCCTGAGTACACATATAACAGATGGATAGGGACTCGCCTACAGGAGGTGCCTTGACGCTGGGCAGGTGAGCTTAACCCAATATAGCTATATTGGGAACTAAACCTCCTTTTTATGTATGTGCTGACACATAGTGTTATATAATGTCTGTTTGGAGCGCCGGACCTCTCTTTTATTCCTTGTAGGTATTGGAATGGACCACTAAAGCATTGGATTTAGGCAGTGGAGTAACTAGCATGGGTTTTGTAGGGCATGTTCCCTAGGTGCTGATGGCTGATCGGTGCCATCAGGTCACATACCCGACAAAGCCCACTACCACCACTGCACAAAATGAAAGAAAAAAACCCTCTTACCTTACTCTGTGAGTCTTAGAGCAACTGTGGCGCGGCGCGGCATCCACCAATCAGTGTTCAGCCAGAGAAGCGCAGGCCTATAGGACAAACCCAGCCGGGTTTGAAACGCGTCAGTCAGGCGGCAGCACGGAACGAGGATTGCATACCAGGACAGCAGAGACTGCAGAGTGGCCATTGATCCTTACGGTACCCTTTGAAACATCAGGAATCAGTCCCACTTCATCTCCTGCCCCACCATCTTCCTGGTATGACCCCCAGTTCTTCATTTTAGTGTTTTGTTTGTGTAGACTTGTACTAATAAATTGTTTTGTTTTATCTTTGTCTCCCGTTTTGCGCCCCCCATTGGGGGAAGGGTGATATTACAGGCATTCAATCTACACATCAGAGCATACCTACCATGGATCTTTATTGAGCATTATATTGTACAGTTTTATCCTTTGGTATTCCACCATTTGATACGTCATTTCTATTTTATTTATTCTATTTACCCTGGCACTTCCCACTGAGATAATTTTTAGCGCTATTACTTTTACCTTTACCATTTCTTTTTATTCTGTATAGACATGTTGGCATTGTACCTACGTTGGATCAGAGCTAGGTCAGTACCTCCAGCAACCTTTACAGCATCACCTGCAGATATGTATATGTTAGTTAGTGCTGTTTAAATATTAAAGGTGTAAAGCTATATAAAGTTATAAAAATGGCACAGAACTTGGGCAGCTTATTAAATAAATATGCGTGGAGTTGACCAGATGAACTAGTTCTCATTAATGTGGGATGTGTAGGTGGCTGGGTAGTTATCTAAGCAGGAATCTCTCAGTGATATTGTAAATAATTATGTAAATATGTCAGTTTGAAATTTAAATAGATTTGGTAATTGTTGACTGTACTGCACCATTCACGGAGCACTTCCGATCCCTTATTGAACTGCATGAACTAACTTTAATAATAATAAAAATATTCTTTATATGACATGGAATAAGCAAATCGAATCATTTAAAATGAATTTCTGCATCAAGGATATTAGTAAATACAGTAGAATCTTTATAATGGCAAAGTCATCTGAAATAACAGCTCCTCCCTATAGTCCAACTTACCGGCATTATTGACTTTGTCGTTATAGTTAAATGATCAAGAATAATTAATCAGGGCAATTTGTAGAATAAATTTAGTAATTGCATAAGAGGGAGAAAACCATTGAAAGAATTAAGCAGAAGCAAATGACTAGTCTAAAGCTACTTTTACTTGTAGTTGCATAATGAGGCCATAATGAAGTGCCATTTCAAGTGTGCTTAAAATACTTTAGCCTCATAAATATAGTTGCTTAATTGCACTTTGAATAGGGACATGCATATGTAGTTGGACAGTGTGAGTTATAAATGTTAAAGATACATAATTGTACACAACACAATAATAATAAATACAAATCTTGCATTTCCATAGTGAAATGTAATTACTTATGCACAACGGGCCTGATCCAGAATAACGCCCGCCGTCGCTAGGACGGCGGGCGTAAGCGTAAGATCGGCTTTTTAGCCGATCTATGCATGCGCTGGGCAGAGATCGTGGATCGGGCGTCCGTAGCAGCGCCGTAGGGACGCTGGAGGGGACGTCCCCCAGAGTCCCTACGTTCAGGTTAGTGTAGGTGGGCGGGGGAAGCTAGTTAAATGAGGGTAGGAGGGCGGGCTAAGCGGCCATACGCTCCTGTGCGAGCGTATGGCCCCTTCCTTTCGCCGCCTGA
>WWET01000667.1:99874-121095 GCA_011038615.1 Limnodynastes dumerilii | reverse complement strand
GAACGCTGATACGCTGTGCTTTAGTAAGCACAGCGCATCGGCATAGGTCTGGATCAGGCCCTTTGTGTCTTTTGGGGCTGGAATGAGTGTTGTATTCCAAGGTTAAATATAAACTACCCAGCACCCTTCTCAGATTTAACTTCAATCTTTATAGTAAAAACTATTTGCTATGTCTAGGACAGAGGAAGTACTGAGACTAGGGTGAAAATATTATTAAACTCCTCAGTTCAATAGCTAGACAGCTTAAATTGATATAGTCTCTTAGCATGTTGGCCTTGGTTACAAAAGGTTGGTTGATGTAGAGGAAACTAGGAAATGCTTAAAGGGTACAGATCTTGGCTGACCTTTAAGGAGCCTCAGGTCAGACTAAACCTACACTATTTTAACTGTTCAACTCATGCTAGATTTGGGTTAAACTAAATAAGCATTTCAGACTTGCTTCATACACATCTTTGGTGATTCCAATCCGGAAACTTCTTCATATCTCCTTGAATTGTATCAGTACTTGTTTATTTCCTTGAATCATAAAAAGTTTCCTAAACAACATCATAGGTGATTCAAACTAATCCAAGACATCTGCTTTGCAACTAAACTTTGCAAATGGTTAATTACTGAAATAAAAATCACGGCAATCATGAAACTCTGATACAGTACAGTAAACTCATTTGAGAATGGCCTGATTTAATTAGCCTAAAACATAAAAAGTTAATAAAATAAAATCCGTCTAGCAGACATATATTTCTCTTTTTTTCTCATCATTTTCTGATGTTCCATTACATCTTGGAAGATGAAAATAAACTGGTCGGTATGGTAAAGGGGCAAGCAAGAAACCTCTTCTCTAAAAGTGCCAAAGTCATGTTTAGACTTTGCACAAAAACACTTGGAAGGTTATGTGGCAAAAACTGTATGGTCAGATGAGTCCAAGACAGAACTTTTTACCTTGTTACCTCCAAGTGCTATGTGTGGTGAAAAACAAACACAACACAACATCCAAGCAGACCATACCTATTGTGCAGCATGCTGGGGGATATAAATCATTATATTTTAGGGAGTTTCCCTTTAGCAGACATTGGGCAATTTGGATTGATATGAAGAGGGCTACTGCCAAATACACCCAATTTCTTGAGGAATACCTACGGCCCTCTGCAGGTGCAGATTACTCACAAGGCAACCTAGGCACCCGCCTAAGGCCTGGTGAGCCACAGGAGCCTGTGGCTGTCCAGGATGCAACACTGTTAATCATCCTTGCAGCTTTATCAGACGAGAGCTGTAATTTCCGACATGCAGGCCACTTTGGGGCCCCATGAGTTTTAAATCCGGCTCTGGCCCTCTGCTAGACAGCTAAATATAACAGGTGGCTCACCTTCCAGCACAACAATAATAAACATCATAGAAACAAGTTGTATTTTTATTCCAGTGTGTAATGTGACATAATGTAAGGATTCTGAATGTGTTTGATGATTTTCTATAAGTATAACAGCTTTAAGATGAACTCCACAGACATCATGTTGATGGTGACCTCTTAATAATAAGAACTAATGACTGCTATCTACTCAGTGTACCTCATTAACTCATCTTGTGTAGTTTGAATAGTTTACTACACAGAGTTCAGGCTAATACTGACAATACATTGGGGTTGCTGAAATTAAGAATGATAGAAGAGACATCAGGACAGTATGCATATAAAGAACAGAGCTACTTCAATGTATATAGGCTGGATATAGTTCCAAAGAAAATGGATAATTTTCTGTTTACATGTGAAATCATTAAACATCTGCCCGGCGGTGAAGCGTATCTCTGAGTTACTTTGTACTGTGTATGCCCAGAATAAATGTGCACTTTTTACGGCAATCCAAGCCCAAACGCAAGCCTCTGTTGCAACCACTTGCATTTAGAGGTTTATTTCATGAAAGGTAAGAGGTGGAGGGATGTACTTAATGTACAGTATGGGAGTAGTGCTCATGCCATTGAACACAATAACAGCAGAGATGAAGAGCAGTACAGCAACACATTAACACCAGCCACAGGTTATATGTGAGTCCAGGAAACTGCAGATGGCTGACTCTCTACAATCTTTATCGGACGTTAGCACTGCATTAGCATTCAACGTTCCAAACGCAATGATAAATGTATGAGAAGGCTTATGCAGAATTTAAAGAAAAAAAAGATTTCATTATTTGTAAGCTAATTTAATTCATAACTTTATTTTTACTATATTAACTATCCAGGGGCGTTTTAAGAAGTCAGGGGGCCCTTGTGTGGGATTTGTTAATGGGCCTCCTCCCCTCCCATCCCCTAGACAAAGCACACCTAATGAGTGCTGAGTGCTGTTTATAAATACATTGCCAGCATTTGAAATCTTAGCGCTATAATCTGTTGGCATGGAAGGACAGCACTAAGCGGTCAGCTGCTAGAAATGTATTTATTAATAGCCCTTACCACTCGTAGACTGAATGCTGTCTAAGCTGCCAGCTGCTGCCAGCAGTCTGCTCATGTGCAGAGCGAACAGTTGCTGGCAATCGCACTCTGCACACATCAGATGGGTCTACTTGCGCCCTGGTAATATAATTTTTTTTCAACTACCATCCTACCTATTAAGTACCTGCATATGGATTTTAGCATTTTTAACAACAGATAATCATGATATATCATTTTTAAAAGATAACTTTTTATTGATACTTCTCTTAAACAATGCTGTCTTTTTTTGAAAACCGTTCAAGCAATAAACACATTCATATGATACTTTTTCCATTATACTCATAGAAATGCATGATTTTAATTTGGAGCGTTTACACGACACTTTAAACGTGGAGTGAAACGCGCAAGTATGACACTACCCCAAGGGTTATTCAAATAGGAATATTCATAGAGTGCACTGTCGGAAAGATTATGCAGCTATAATCCTACCGCCTCCTGCTTTACAGTCTGCATTCATAATATTGCACTTCTCACAGTGTGCCTTGCCAATGAACAAACAGTGAATGTAAGGATAACAAACCAGACAAAGCTTAGAATAATTAGGTTCAAATGGAGTTCAAACTGTTTAAAAAGCCCAGAACCAGCTGCCTTTTTGTTTGTTTGTTCATCTCCTTGTTTTATGTAAACGAAATCCCTCCTCAATATTGATTTAAGTATCCTCTGTGCAAACTTTCCTCCACAACTTAAAAGGAAATCTTTAGACTGGAAAGTCGAAGCGTTTCTTACTTTTGTAGGATTTTCGGACAATTAAATTAAGCACCTTCATTTTCAAGCTAACCACTTACGACTTTAGAAGTATATTTTTAAAATGCTTTTTTCTTCAATGTATAATTTGAAATTCAATTACAGAAAAAGACTTTATTCAAGAGGAAAAGATTTGAAAACTTGGCAGTGTTACAATCTAATTCACATTATTGCATCATCTTTCACTAAGCCCGAGAGGATATTAGAATACATCTGCTTAACATTTACTGAAAACAAACAGAAGTTCTGTCAGAAAATGTTAATTTGAACATGTTAGGTTCTGCGACAATTTATTACAGTGAGAAATGTTCAAAATTCTTTCCATTTTGGTCGGAAACAGAATAGTATTTTCGGAATGTCACGTGAAAATGAAGCCCGTCTCGTTATGTGCTGCGTCAAATGAATACTTTGAAATTCTTATTGTTTTTGTTTCGATGTTCCATTTGGATTTTATAGTGTTTATATATACAACTGCATATTGTTGTCTATGTTAACAAAAAAATGTTTGTGTTACTTTTGCATCAGGAAGTTATGATTAACTTTTTCTGAACTTCAAAAATAAATAAACTATACATTCTGTTGGCAAAACAAGCAGCACTTGGATGCCTGTTTCAAAGTCAATCTTTGAAGTTGGTAACCTTTAATATTTTTTACGTTCAGCTACTGACTTACGGGTAAATTTATTAAAGCCAGGCTTGCAATCCTTCAGAATTACTACTTACCTGCTCTGTAATTCCCAGAGGCCTTCCTTCTGTTGGTGACTGAAGCAGAAACCTTTGGAAGATTCATGCAGCAGCCATCACCAAGGGAGAAGAACACTGAGAGTCCTCCGGGACAGATAAGTATAATAAGCCGTCTATGGGGAATACCATTCTTGCATGACAGCTCTGTATTCTTCTTCACTTACTAAATATGCCTGAAACTCCCTGTAGGAAAGGAAAGGGACAGCACAGCCAGGAGATAAAACACACAGTGTTACAGAAAGTAGATAGAGAGGAAAGCTACAAGGAGAACAACACTTTTCTTTATAGTTTCTTGCTTTAATAAATAAAACCCCGCATTTTAAAGCTCTTTGGGCCTGATCCAAAGTTAAGGTCGTTTTACTTACGCAAGAGCACCTAAGTAATGCACTACTAAGGATAATGCACTCCCCTATAACAAATGTAACTTAGCTGACCTTGCGTATCTCTGGTCGTACATAATGCCTTGTCGTATGTAAGTGCCTAACCCGGCCCATACTGTGCAATTTAAATGCCTCCCTCCTCCCACAATATGGCTTGCATAGTGATATAACGCTCGTACAGAGCTACGTACAATTTACGTACAATGAGAAACATCTACCGCACGCATGCGCAATGCGTTCACACAGAGAGATTTACGCATGCCGCATGCGCAAATAGGCTTTCGTTATAGGGTCTTTGTATTCAACAGATCTAATATAGGAAGTCTAATGGTGCATATGCTGCTGGACTGGCTTTCAAGCAGAAATGGCCAGTAACTAGTTAAAAGATTGTGATAATAGTGAATAATCCAAGCAGTTGTTCTTTCTACTCCATTAACTCAGAAAATCGCATGTTAGAAGCACTTTGAACAGCAGAAAGTCTATGCTGGTTTGAGTCATAGATTCTTTAAAGTCTTCTAGAAAGTTACTTCAAAGGCTTAACAGAATGTTTTATTTCTAAGAAATGATGCCAATACTGTAGTGCTATATATACACCTCCTGTGTGCACAGTGGTAACTTGGAACAAGACAGCAATCATGCTTATGCTTATGCACACACAAAGGGCTCCATTTACTATAAATGCGACAATGAACATTAATTAGCAAAGCAAGGCTCCTGCACCTCGCAGCGATGCACTTCATTTGTAAAATTTACAAATACATACCCCGCCAGCGAGGGCCCGCGATGGTCTACGGGATTTTCGCCGGAGACGTTCAGGTAAGCTTGTAACTGAAGTCCCGACACATTTTCAAATCCCAAAAGTTAAATACAGTGCGCATGTGGCGGGACTTAACTTCGGGGACTGAGAGACGCGGAGCGCAGGTCAGGTGAGTAATTCTTTATTTTACTTTTTATTTAAATATTCAAATTCTCCATTTATTTATTTAATTTTTAATGTTTTAAAAAAGTTAAGTTTAAGTTTTATTTTTGTTTATTTTTTTTTACTAATATGCACAAACACTGTATTCCTGCGGTCTCCCTATACATATCCCCCCTTTCCTCCACCTTATAACAATGTGCACTACTGGGTGTCAGGGTGCACTGGCGCTTGTGGATCCCCATGTGCCAGCTTGCCCTTGCAGCCATGGGCATGCTGTTGTTTAGAGTACTACAAGCGTCAGCATTCCCAAGCATTTATTGGTTTATTGTTATTTATTTATTTTTTTTATTTTTTTTACCATAGAAGTCTACTGTTATGTATTTTTATATACGAGGTATGTCTATAAAATAACGAGACTGTGATTCCACCTAGTAAACAAAGCAGTCAGAACTGGTTATAACTGCATACGTAGTGACCTTGAACATGTGGCAGAATAGTTTCCAGAAGGCACAACAGTTACCAGCATTATTTTAAGTACATTTTGGAAAAACTGAGAGACAGTCAGAAAGAAACGGCCACAACTGTAGAAAAATGGTTTCATTCTTCACCAGGACAATGCGCCTGCTTACACAATACTTTATGTGAAGCTGTTTTGACCAACAATCACATTACTACACTTGAAAATCCTCCATGTTCGCCCGATTTAGCACCTTGTGACTTTTATCTTTTCCCAAAAGTTAAATCAGTGCTTAAAGGGACACATTTTGAGTCAGTTGAAGAAAACGGCAGATATGTTGAAACAACTGACAGAAATTTCCTCCATGCCTTCAACCAGTGGAAAACAAGACTATGGCGATGTATTAGTGCAAATGGGGAGTATATTGAAGGGGCAAGCATTACATTTGTAATACCAATAAATAAAAGTGAGTTATTTCATCAGTCTCCTTATTTAATAGACATACCTCGTATGTGATTTTGAGCTCAAAATTGTGGTGATGTTTACAATTGTATAAGAAAATGGTTTTGGGTATAAAGTTAGCATTAAATCTTGCAATAGAATGGCATGATGCTAACGTTGCATTCAAATTAAATGTGTTCAAAACCTATATCGCGGTAAATGGAATTGGCGGTGACTATCAACAAGGTGAGTATCCCCCTTATGGCAACGCTGTATAATACAGGAGCAAGTGCAAAAAAGCATACACAAATTTACAGATCACCCTATGCTTGCTTCCTATGCAAAAGCACTGCCATAAAGAGCAATCAGCAGTTATCTGAAACAAAAAAAACAACTGCCAAAATAAATGCTGACTTGGTTGCTATGGTAACTGTCTATTTATTATTTTCTGTTTGTTTACATGCAGTCTCACTTGTGTGCTATGCTTTTGCATTACACTAGTAGTTTTGGTGAATTGAGAGGATAATACTAAATTCTATAGAAGATTTTGGGGATCTATCAGTTCTTATGTACAAGAGAAAATGCTGTATTATCCCTACAGAAATTGCCTCATCTGGTTTGTCTTTTCTCATTTCTGATTTGTGGAAAACAGTCTTGTGTTTTGGAGTTAAATTCAACAAGTAGATGCTGCCATCTAGAGTACAGGTGACATTGTACTTCATCTTAAATTCAATACCATGGAATTGTCAGTGAATAAAAAGAGAGAGAAAGAAAGAGAGAGAGAGAGAGAGAGGGCCCGATTCAATTGAGGGAAAAGCAATCGCTGGTGTATTTTTAACGTTATTTTTTGCTAAATAACGGGCGGTATTTTTTTTGATATTCAATTATTTTGCAGCGTTAAAAATACGCCTTTTTTTTTTACCGATAACGTTAATTAAATATTTGCCCCTATGAGAGGTACGGATTTTTAACGATGCCCTGTCTTATGCCCCGACAGGGCATGCTGATGCTTGTAGAACTACAAGCATCAGCATGCCCATGGATGCCAGGGCATGCAGCAGAATGCCCTGCCAGCCAGGGGCCGCTGCGCAGGTGTCTTGGTAAAAAAAAAAAACTTTTTTGAACGTCGCAACTCACTTACTTCTAGTAGGAAGTGCCCGGCACTAATGACAGGTTATTGGCCAGTTTCTGAAATATTGTGAGAACGATATTTCAGACACTGGCCAATGACAGTGAACCTGTCATTAGCGCCAGGCACTTCTTGCTAGTAGGAAGTGAGTTGCGATGTTCAAAAAAGTTGTTTTTTTTTAAATTGCGTTAAATTTCTCGTTCGCTGCCTGCTCTTTTTTCGCAGCAATAAAAAAACTATTGAATTAGAGTATTTTTTACGCTAAATGACTGGCGATAGCGTCGTATTTTTTCCGTTGCAAATTTTTTTCAAATAACGCCGCCAATTGAATCGGGCCCAGAGAGAGAAAGACAATTCCCTAATAATTACATTACTGAATCTATCTATCTATCTCATATCAATCTATCTTCTATCTATCTATCTATCTATCTATCTATCTATCTATCTATCTATCTATCTATCCATCTACAGTATCTCATGTACGTATCTATCATTTTATTTTTGTTTGTTTTTTTACATAGAATTATTGGGATACATTTTGTTTCTACTATTCCAAGATGTTTCTTCTTTTTCATGCAGCAAAATCTATATATATGTATATATATAGTTTGTTTTGGTTTTTATGTTTATTTTTATTTTGTTTAGTTTTTTTCAGAGTGCTTTTATTTGAGAGCAAAATACAAATAAATAAATAATTAAAGAAAGAATGCTTTGTATTCTGGGATCAGTTGCACTTCAAAATTCTTTCTACTGCTGGAACAATATGAAAACAACGGAACATGACAATGGCAATGTCATCTCTAGAGCTAGATACCTTTTTAAGAGCAAGCTACAAAAACATTTATTTGTGCTTTCAACTGATGCTGTTCTGCTTACCGTCTGCATATTGATGCTGCCAGAACTCAGGCGTCTAGTTGACAGAATGTTTGCCACCTGCCAGCAGTAAGTAGTTAATTCCAGCAGCGCAATGCTAGACTCTTTAAAATTGCTGTTGTTTCCATTTACTTTCCCAGTCATTATCATATATTGAATAGTGTCGGCGAATGATTACTCACACACTCAGCCCAGAAGCATTATGTATGGAGTTGAACAAAGTTGTTAGATAAAATAATCCACAAAACTTACAGTTTTAATAAAATGTAGTTACCCAAAATCACATTTTCAAGTAAAAAATTTTGAAAATATCATATAGGAAAACATCCAGATGTACATTCAAAGTCCATACATTGCAAATATAACTGTACAGACATTGGAATCCTATATTTCACACGTAGGAGATTACTTCTCTCCCTCTTGATCTCCTCTGTGTGGACTGCAACCTGCCCTAAGTATTCCATATGGAGACTCATTAGGAATACTGGATTGCATGTTACGGCTTAGTCAAGTCCTTACTGTACAATTTGAATATATATCTTCACCCTCCATGCGTATCTCAAACTTTTTTTTAGTAAAATGTGGGTGTTTTAGCATGCAATAATGACCTGACTCATTTGTTCTTATGCCAACTTATACTGTATTCAAAGGGGGTCATGAGGTGTTCCGATGAGGGATGAGAATCTAAATCTAATCTTACTGACTTGCACTTGCCTGGCCCATATGCACATCGGTGTTTTAAGAAGTGAGGATTTGCACATGGCCCCCCTTCCCTTACCTGAGACAGGACTGTCCAAATTTGCAGGCCAGAAGGGGGCAGGGCTTACAGCGGCATTAATCCCCGTCCCTTTTTTGCCCCATGAACTGGGACAGTCCCACCACAGGGGAAGGGGGACTAATTTGATATCTATTTCTTCCCTCCAGAAGGTCTTAGAGGGAAGAAATAGATGCTAAATGGCCCCACTTCCTCTGTCAACCCAGGGTGCAGGATGCATACCACAGGGCCCCCTGTTCTGAGGGGCCTGTGTGCACTGCACACCCTGCACCCATTATAGATACGCCTATGCATATGCAGGTATGTCCTTTGCAAGCGTTTGAGTAGATTCAGATGGAAACTACAAAATTATGGGGTAGATCCAAAACTACGTCCGTCTTCCATAGACGGACGTAATTCAATGAACAATAGCTACTGCGCATGCGTAGTAGCTATTGTACGTAATCTGCGTATCGTTTTGATACGTAGATTGCATATACGCAATCTATGTATCGAAACGATATGCAAATTACGTACAATAGCTACTACGCATGCGCAGTAGCTATTTTTCATTGAATTACATCCGTCTATGGAAGACAGACGTAGTTCTGGATCCAGCCCTATATTTGTAAAGTATATAAGTAAAGTTTTAAGTCATGACATGGGACCAGATCCAGGCCTCTGCTGTCGTTGCGTTCAGAGCTTCAATGGCAGGGGCAGTAGAGATCCGATACTGAATCACTTCTATGTCCTAAACTCTGTGCAGATGACTCCTCATTCGTACCAAGTTACACTCAAAGAACCCTATCTTAAGCATCGCCCCCATGTAAAATGGGGACGACCCATAATGCTGGATAGTACGTACTATTTGTATCCCTCCCCTCTCCCACAGAGAGGATCCAGATCTGACTTGGAAAGAGGCACCAAAGCTTGCACCACACTTACTACAAGGGGGCATTTTCCAATCACTAGGATGGGAAAATACCCCCCTTTTTGTAAGTTTGAATCCAGTCCTTGATTTTTAAAATTGCATTATCATCTTAAGAGGTGAGATGAACATTATCATCTAATTCCATATTAACAGCACCAAACTCATCTTCCATATGGACTCTCTGGACCGTATTCACAGTTAAGAGTGAATTAGGTGTGGACAGATCCGCACCTAATTCACTCGTCCTGCCGCGAACCCGCCCTCCGTTTTTAGGTACCTTATGGCACTTACGAGCTTAAGAAGGAAACTACACATAGAGAATGTCTCCCCCGGCCTCTCCCCACCCTCCCCGGCTAATCTATATCCCTCCCCCTCCCACTTATACCTAAACACTCCCTGAGGCGGGATTACGCCACCTCTTTCTAACTAAATTACTCCATGTGATCTTTAAAGACCACATGGAGGCAATCTATGTACCTAAATGGTTCGTAGATTGTGTAAATGATCTACTACGCATGTGTAGTAGATCATTTCGCAAAACTCTTCTTAGGTGTGAATCAGGTCCTATATTCCTAACCAATATCATAAAAACTACAACACAAAGCTCCAATTTCACAACTTTTAGCATATACATTAGGGTTCCATCAGATCAGCTGAGGCACCTGAACCTCACCTTTAATGAGGTGACTTGTGCGGCTGTAATAGGAAGATCAGAGTTAGCACAATTAAAATGACATTAAAATGTAAATCAATACATATCTTGTTATGTGATATATAGAAATCACACTGGAAAGACCAACACAAATCACCGTTCATCGTATATAAGCCATCAATACCGACAGTATATTGCAACTGATGAGTAGTAATTAATCAGATTATGGTAAGTAAAAACCTCATGATATAGCAGAAAGCTCATACAGCAGTGCAATGTGTCTTAGAAATACTTTTTGCTTTATTGATACATAACATATTAGAAAATTCATGAAGATCATGAAATAGTAAAGACAGTAAGACAGTAGTGCTCAAATAGTAAAAATTCGTTTTTAAAGCAGTTTGACAGCATCGCACTCCTTTAATAACGTCAAATATAAACTGCATAGTAATACTTCAAATCCAAATTCAGGTTGTGAATGAAAAACCTATGTCCCCAGCAGACTGAACACAAGAGTTAAATACTTATGGATCATATGTCATTCTTCTCAGCTGAAATGGACAGAATGTGGTGCAAATGCCCATAAACCATATTGTGAGACACTTTCCCTAATTGCTACAAAATAATAAATAAAATAAAATTAAAAAAAACACCTCACAATGGTGCTTCTCTCATGGGGAGTTTATAAGTATTCGTAGTATTGCAGAGATGATGGAGACCTTCAGCAGACATGAGGTTAGAAATCAAAGGAGCCAACCGTCAATCCGTACTGACATGTCTCATTTCTTCATTAGAGCATTGATTGCATGCACAGGTGAGGTCATTATCTACAAGAAGCTACAAGGTAGTAATTAACAACAGGAGTGTAATGAGTACAAGTTAGGTATATGGTTTTATATATAACTATCATAATATGTAGCACTTTATAATTATGAAATCAAAACACTACTGGGTAGTGACAAACATACTGGATGGGTAAGTGGAACCTGTTTGCAAGCTTACTAGCTACAGGACATTGAGTTTGATGCATAATGGAAGTGCTATTTATCACACCAACCAACCAAGACCAACCAAGTTGTATGGTAAAATGCTCACTACAAATGCCAAAAAATGCAAAATCATGCACTTGGGGCACAAAAACACAAAGGCTCAATATTTCCTTAATGGCATTACATTAGAATCTACCGAGGAGGAAAGGAGTCATTATTTCCAGTAACTTGAAGGTAGCCAATCAATGTAACAAAGCAATGAGAAAGGCAAGTCAGATGCTTGGTTGCATAGGGAGAGGAATTAGTAGCAGAAAGAGAGAAGTAGTGATGCCCCTTTATAAATCATTGGTACGCCCTCACCTAGAATACTGTGTTAAGTTCTGGAGGCCATATCTCCAGAAAGACATAAATACATTACAGACTGTGCAAAGAAGAGCAACTAAAATGGTCAATGGCCTTTGTAACAAATCATACCAGGAAAAGGCTAGAGGAACTAAACATGTATAGCTTGGAGCAGAGAAGGGAGAGGGGGGACATGATAGCAGCTTTCAAATACATCAAGGGTTGTGACCAGCTAGAGGAGGGTACCATTTTTCAAAAGAAAAGGTGTAATAGAACACGAGGGCATGAATATAAACTGGAGGGTGGTAGATTCAAAGGAAATGTGCAGAAAATGTGCAGAAAAATTACTTCACTGAAAGGGTGATAGATAAATGGAATATTCTCCCATCTGAGGTGGTTGAGGCCAATACAGTAGAACAATTTAAACATGCTTGGGATAAATATAAGGGTATCCTAAATTGTAAACCAAATTGAGGGTAAATAGGGTCTAGGGTCAGTATAGTTTTGAATAAACAAATGAGCAGACTAGATGGGCCATGTGGCTCTTATCTGCCATCACTTTCTATGTTTCTATGTTTCAAACACAGAATGGAAGTTGCTCAATCAATTTATAGGTAAAGGCAAACAGGTGCATGAAAGGCAGGGGTAATCTGCTAGCCACAGAAACACAGGAAAAAAATGCCCCAGCAACACTGCCATTACCCAGTAACAGACTAAACCGTTCTATCTGTAAAATAAAACACAGAAATGTCCGTTACACATATATGAGCAAATATATGATAAGCCACCAGCCACCATCATACCTTTCTGCATATGGTGGTCCTAACTCTAACAATGAGAGTCCCAATGTTGGGTCACATATATATGTTTTTAAAATGAGAGCCAAACTTACCTCAGGAGACACCCCTTAATGTCTCCAAAATAGCTGTGGAGCTCCCAGACATGCTCCCAAACAGTACTTTGCATGATCCAGTCACATCAGTGTTAGTAGCAGGACTGGGGATAATTTTATCATGAAAAGAGAAAGTGTTTGTGTTAAACCTGTAATAGAAAGAGAAATTATATAGCAAAGTGGTTTTATATAGGGTAGACGAAAAGGTTAAAAAGTTAAGGAATTTATTAAGCTTGTCCGAAGATTGCTTAAAACTTCGGAGTAGGGGATAGTCATAATTTTTAAGGAAGGTTATTTAAGAGAATCGGTGCCACTGACGTGATCCCATGGAGGAGTAAAGAGAAGAAGAAGACATCCAGGGAAAGGCCAGCAAGGCCAAAGTAATTCAGCTATAACAAGGAGGAAACATACAAGGGGGGCTGCAATGATGGCAATGATGGCTTGCAACATTCAAAGGATGCTGCAATAATGGCTGGGACATACAATGGAGGCTGTAGTGATAGCTGGCAACATATAAGGGACTGCAATTGAGACTGGGACATACAAGGGGGCTGCAATGATGACTGGCAACATACAAGGGGGCATAATGGTGCAATTTGCACTACATGCTCCAGCACTCATCATCTGCAAGTGTATGCAGCTCTCAGCAAAGCGCTCTCTACTCTACATCATCTACAAGGCTGTGCAAGTCTCCAGCACAGCACTCTCTGCACTACAGACTTCAGCAGCATTCCACCTGTGTGTGTATGGGAGCATCTCTCAAATACCATCATTAAGAGTCTCCATTGCAGTCCTAACTGCTTCAGCCTCCATTGCAGTCCTAACTGCTTGAGATCTCTATCACAGTCCCTACTGCCTCTGCCTTCAGTGTCTCTCCAAGTGGTTTCATACTTTGGACATTAATATTATCTGCCAATCCTCGTGTTCCAACCAATCAGCAAACCCTACATCAAAATCTAACTTTCCTATATCCTACCAATAACTCAGGGGCTCCTGAGTCAGATCCCAGACACCCAGAGTCCGTGACAGTGGTGATACACTAGTGTTGGCAGTTATCTCCTTAGTGCTTTCAGCAGTGAGGAGGAGGATCTTCCTGGTTTAAAAGTTTTTTCCTGTTGGCTTACAGAAGTTGTTTGTGCATCATTCTGCCATAACGTTTGTCAAGCTCTGTCTCTATAGGTATGATAATGTGCCTTATATGATATGTGTGTGGTATTTGAGAGTTATAGAGTTTTGTGTCCCCTAATGATGGTGGCAGGACCAGAGAGAAGGCTCCGATTGGTGGCAGAAAGCTTTAGCAAGTTAGTAGTGCATAGGCCATGCCAGGTGGCGCCCGTTGGTGTGTGGCTTGAGTCTTGTCAGGTCAGACAGGCTCAGCGGCTTGTTCCTGTCATTATTGGGTGGAGTAACAAGGCTGTTGGAACAAATTGGTGTCATTGGCCCTGCTTTCACAATTAAGAGTAAAATTTTGACCTTACTTAAATATACACACGTGAAAAATCTGTAAAACCTATTCAGAGACAATTAAGAACCTAACTGACCACTCCCCCTATGTCGGGAGTGCTACGTAAGGCCGTAGTTCTTTGGCCCGTATATTTAGGTACCTGTGAGTTGGTCGTGCATTTAGTTGCTTAAAATTGGTTACTAAAAAAAAACTAAACACACTAATTATGATTCTGAAAAGTAAATATTTTTTGTAATCTCATTAACATATGTTAAAAAAAGTAGCATTAAAAATATAACTTTAAAAACAGAAAATGATGTCATAATTAACAAAATACATAAATGCATACTGCATACTGCATTGTTTCATAATCATTTGAAAAATTTTAATTTAAATAAGATAAACTACACAAAAAAACCAATATAGTTAAATAAGTAAATCTAATTTTGTTTGGTCACAAAATTTAAAGTAAAAAAAATGTTTTTTCAAAAAATAAAAACAAAATATGGATACCTTTACAAGGTTATAGCCTTGCATAAAATATAAAGTCATCATATTATTTGAAAAATTAGTCTTTATTTTTTTTAAAAATAACACATCTATTGACTAAGTAAGTAATTGTTGATGCATGGCCTCACACCAAACAATATGGTTCATTAACTTAAGGGCTACCTTAACTTTTCCTGTATGTATGTTAGTTTATGCAGAGTTAGGATTAGTGAATCAGTCCTAACTGTATTGGAACGCCCATACTGTACATTAGTAGCCCGTGTGCAGCTCATTTGAATTTAGAGTCTTGCCCCTTTAGCAATGCGCATGTGAGACTCATTCCATGCCATACAATAAGAATATAAAAATATTGCAAAAATACAATAAAGTGAAGCACGCACAGACAGCAAGGCAAATGCAAGGTGTCAAGCTTGACAGATCAGGGAGGAGGAAATAGAGCGCAGTGAAAGGTTGAGATACAGCCACCAGGTGGGGATGGGGTAAAACGGTATCAGAGGGGGACAAGAGGGTACAAAGTGAGGGGGGGAGTGGTGAAGGAGGAAACAACACTAGGATAGAGGGCCCTGCTCACGTGCGCTAACACACTAAGTGGGAGGGATGAACTTACAGAAGACATAAGGAGGGGGAAGGAAGTGGACTGCTGGTGTGAGCAGAGAAGAGGGGGAAGGAAAGAGAAGAAGGGACAGATGTAGGATGCAGTGAGGATGCAGTTAAGTGGAGGATTGGTATGCTAGCCTGCACAGGTACATTTTGAGTTAGCTCTTGAAGATCTGCAATGTGGGGGAGAGTCTGACTGAAGATGGGAGGTCATTCCAGTGTGGAGGTGCAGCATGGGAGAAGCCCTGGACACGGGCATGAGATGTGATGATTAGTAAGGCGGTCAGACAGCGGTGGTTAGCAGAAAGGAGAAGGCGGGGAGGGGTGTGTATGGAAATAAGGGAGCAATGGATGAGGAGATGGCCTTAAAGGTGAGGGTAAGGAGTTTAAAGAGAGGTCTGAAGTGGACAGGAAGCCAGTTGAGGGTTTGACATAAAGGAGATGCCAAGGTAGAGCGGCATGAGAGGAAGATGATCCTGAAAACAGAATTGAGTATAGATTGTAGGGGGGCAAGATGGGTGAGCGGGAGACCAACGAAGAGGAGGTTACAGTTGTCGATACATGATATGACTAGAGAGTGGATGAGGGTTTTTGTAGTTTCATTGGTAAGTAAGGGATAGATGCGTGCAATGTTGCATGGGTGGAAACAGCAAGAATGAGAGAGGGCATGGATCTGAGGTGTAAAGGAGAGTGAGGAGTGTAGGCAGCGAATATGAGGGGATGAGGAGACAAAAACACTTGCGTTCAGAGGCAAATTATGTTGGAGGGAATGGGTGGAGAGATGTGCGGTAGTCAGTAAGGACATAATCAGGCAATTAAATCCAATCCAAACCCGAATGTAGATAACAGTATGTAGCTTGGTAGCTTACAGCTAAACATTTGTACCAGATGCAGGGCATGTCTAAGTCCAGGAAGGTGTTGAAGGCTAACACTACACAGCTGCATGAGCTCATTGTACTAGCTTTTAACAATAAAGGTTTGGAAATGTTACATATTTATTGTGATGACAATCAAAGTATCTTAGATAAAGTGTATTAACAAAAAATGTATCTTTTTAAATTATTACATTTTATTTTAATAATGGCTTTAAAAGTAAATTTTATTTTCAATTAAGACAAAATAATAATAAAAGGAAATATAACAAACATTTCCAAAGCTGTGAACTGCTGGTTAAAGAATGTATCTGTTAATGCAACTTCATAGAGTGATTGGAGAGGAAAGAGATTTAAGAGGCAGACAGGGGGAACACAAGGGAGAGCTTTCTCAGGCTTTCTATCGAGTTTGTAAATTAATGTTCAGTTGATTTGAAAGATATTGGCCCAGATTCACATTACCGGATGTATAAGCAATACATCCGTATTTAACCGATAGTTGCTACTGCGCATGCGTCGTAACTATTTTCCATACTCTACATATCATTTAGTTTTACGTAGATTGCATAAAATAGTTACTGCGCAGTAACAACTTTCAGTTAAATACGGACGTATAAGCAATACGTCCGGTAGTGTGATTCCGGGCTATTATATTGATTTTTATATATAATATTTTTTTATATAATATGAATGCCTGTAATATATGGGAATATGAAATTTCATATTAATCCCTGATATAGGGGAATATAAAGGAGTTAATGTATTCCAATAATAGGTTATCTTAATCTGAAACTCTGGATCTACCCCAAATAGCTCATAAAAGACACAAATAAATTAACATAATATAAAAAAATCCATGCAGTATATAATAATTTATATTTTAAATAATTTCTGGTAATCAAAACTTTGTATACAAGGAACTATTTAAAACATATATAATTATGTACCACAAAGTTGTCAAATGGTGATTGAGTTAGATTTTCAGGTTCTATTGTTTACTGTCATATCATTTAAAAGATCATGTCGCTTTTTTGGGAGTTTTTTTCTTTTTTAGACATTACATTTTATTCTCCCTAAAATAACTATTTCAAATTTTTTGATAGTAAGGGATATTATATTTTTCGTCCTATTGCTGCATTTTTTACTTTTGTCCTTCTTATAAGGTGTCTATTTCTCAGTTTTTGCTCCACCTAAAGTCAATAGCTGTATATGCCTCTGGTTACTATGGTGACAAAAAAATGGTACCTTGTCATGACTTATGTTGCAAATTGAAAAGGCCTCTGCATCTTCTTGGAACAATGTGAATTGTTTTCCAGTTATGAGATCATCCATATACAATATTTTAACACATGCACAATTATCGACAGAGCCACGCTTACATTTCCCAGAATCTCCAGTAACCTCATGACCAGGGAGCCTCTGTAGGATTAAATACAGCCATTTCTACAGAATGCTACACAATAATGTATTGCATCCAACTCTTACTCTAATTTAGCTGTAACGATTCCTCAAGTCTAACGTTACACAAGGAAAGAAAAGATAAAGTTTTATGAAAGAGCATGGAACAGTTATTTATGCTCAACCTTTATTATTTCTTTACTTGGCTTACCGTAGGTTCATGTGGCTGGAATATGGGATGTAATAAAGATTCATACACATAATATATTAGCAATATAAAGGATTATTGTGAAGATACAAGTTCTTTAGAGCAATCAAACACAGCATAGATGAAAGCCAAACAGGTTTATTTCCAATGCATATGGATAACAGCGAAGAATTCCATACAGCTACAATGTCAGATCCCATAATAGTTCTGATAGAATATTACCTTTTAGCCCAGGCTAGTATATCCCTCTCTCTGCCTCTCAACAGGTTAGCTTGTTTTAAAATCCCTTTCAACCTGCTGAATCTCTGTCAGAGCGAGGAACAAATAAAAGGGACAATGGTGTAATAACTCACTCACACATGTGGAGCCCCCAGCAGAACTGCCAAACTGAGGGTGATTTGGCCAGTGTCTTCACCCAGGCTGCTGGGGGCCACAGGAGGCGCTTTGGAAACCCAGATCTCTGTGTGATTTATGTGTGCATGGAGATCTGTAACTAGGCACAGAAGATTGAAGTGCAACACCCTGGCACTCCCCTCTTCAGGAAGGGGTTTTGGATAATTACATGTCACTTACCATAGTAACAGATATTGTTTTTTATTTAGCAATCACTATAGGATTGCTAAATAAAAATCAATTTCTGTTACTATGTATTAATAATCTTGATGAGGTTCTGAACAAAGTGGAAAGCTCAGCAGACTTTGGACCTGATTCACAGTTAAGAAGGGGGATAAGAACGAATGGATTCACAATTATACCAATGGCAACTCCCTTGACACGCTCTTGTTTTTGCTGTTCTTAACTGACTTAAGAATGCCAAAGGCAGCCTTATCTTGCCGTGTCTTCTTAAGTTGCTTAAGAACAAACGTACATACTGTAGCAAAACGCGCCCAGTCAGCCCCATTTAAATGCCTCCCCCACTCACTTTTCTTATCTTCCTACTTATCTATTACTAGCATGCCCCTTCTTACTTATCTCATTATGAATGGCTGCGTGAAACGCTCTTAAAGAATCAACATTCTTAAAATCTACATAGATTGAGTAAATAAAGGTATTACGCATGCGCAGTTTAACCGTTCTTAAAAATACGCACAGAAATAATGGCAGCTTTTTAACTGTGAATCAGGTCCTATGTTTGTTCATTTGTAGAGGTTATTTTATGTAAAAAAAAAACCATGACTAACAAATGCAAAGCGCACTGTTCACACTGATACCATTTCCCGCTTCAGTACTTGAAAGTACACTGAAGAAAGAAGCAGACATTGGGCATCTTTAATCCTAATAATTAGGAGCCCTCAGAAATCAAATGAAACCATCAGATGCTGTTTTAGATGATTCTGCAGCATTGTTGGCCAGTGCACAATGGTAAAACATCTGTCTTTTAATTGTGTGATCTGTAAAGGTAAAGCCCCAGTGTGTACCCTGCTTTACTCTCAAAGGGCTGGATCCAGACTTAAGTAAGTACTTGAAATTAGTTACTCCTGGGCTAAACCATGTTGGTTGCAGGGGGAGTCATATCTCATCTGTTGCAAACAGTATTAGAGTTGAGAGGTGATGTTTCCTAACCCAAGTATAAATAACAGTGTTATAATAAAGCTGGTCAGTATCTGTGTGCAGTAAGCAATTCAAAGATATATCCCTGCATGCAAAGAATACAATTAACTTGACTCCCCCTGCAATCCCAGGAGTAACTAATTTCATGGACTTACGGTACTCAAGTCTGGATCCAGCCCAAACTCTGGATCAGCTCTGATGAGTTTGCAGTCACATTTTAAATAACCTTTACAAAGATGTTGAACTTTTGCTATTGCTTGAAATATTTATTCCCCAGCAGCTAAGCACTCTCTGTAATTGGTGATTGGTCAACTGCTACTCCTTGTTTATGAATTGAAAATCACATAACCATGTTAGTTTAAAATGTTACTGCTTATTCTTTACCTTTTTGTGATATGGCTTTATAAATATTTATGTGAAATATTGGTTTAGTGGAATTAGTTTATAAATAGTTGAAAATTGTATAAATATAAAAAAATTCTAATTATGTAAATAAAAACAATAAGGATTATCTACTAAAATTGCTATAGTTTTTATTTAAAAAGTGTGGGCTTTCATTTTCTGATTTGCTTTTGACTAATAGCTGATTGGCTGCTATGATATTGTAATGTACATAAAAAATCTTTAGACTAAATAGACTTTTGCAAGATTAGTATATAAATTATCAAGCCTTACTAGAAAAAAAAAACTACCATTAAATACACACAAATATTCTTGGACTATACCATATTTAGTGTACTGAAATGCAACAGGCAAGTTTTAAATGACAACATTTATGTCCCTTACGAATATCTATGCTGACCCTGTCACTGATTAGTTAGTCACAGAGAGAATAAAGATCAAGGCTTCACCTCTGATGTTTCTAGTCTAAAGGGATAAAAGAAATTTCTTATTTTTAATTTATTTAAAAAATCATCTTTACCTTAAATTCTAAGAGATTTAATAAATGTAGATCAGCACAAATAAGAATATTTTCATTTACACAGTTTGTACCTGATAATACTGTAGCTAAAAGTTCAAAATTCTGTCAGTGCAATTAACATGACAATATTAAGGTCAAAAGTATTATTATATCAACCTTATTGTTGTCGATTGTTAAAATGTCTGACATTAACACTAACCCGAATCCTAACCATTCCTTTCCCACATTCTAACCCTAACTCTAAAACTAACATTAAAATAAATATTTAATACAATACTCACCTGTCCATGTTGTATTGAGTCTGGAAGTGTCCAGCAAGAATCCTTGTGACAAGTAGGTGTCACAGTTGAGTGAAGAGTCGATGATCCAGCATCATTGTAGGTCTAGCATCAAGCGATCCAGTGGTATCCAGCTCCCAACTATTGGACAGATAAACATACAATATGCAACCGTATCCCTTTAGTGCAATGTTAGTCAATAATGAATGTATTCATTTCGTGTTTAAATGACATTGTTTTGACAAAAATATCTCTAAAAAAAATAAAACAAATTAAGAAGTAGATCTACTAAAGCTTTAACAAGGACTAGAAATCACCCAATCACATTCTAGCTATTGTTTACTTTGTATAACATATAAAATGATAGAGCCTGATTGGTTGGTATGTACTATACCACCAATTATGTTGAAGGTTAAAGGTTTGGCAAATTGTCAATAAGCAGAATCAAGTCAAAAGGAAACAAGGCAATGTTTACACAGAAATTTCTGTTCCTCTTCTGAAAAGCGAATTCCTCCGCCTTCCCAAACACTGTAGACAGGAAATAAAGAAACATAAATACCCTATGCATTCACTGAACAATTGGCCACACATACACACACACTAAATATCAATAAATACTCTCTCACATACAGGTAGAACACATACGTATTCATATTCTATAAATAAATTCCCAGCACACTTTTGAGATGTGTAGAAAAAAATACAGTATATATATAT
>WWET01000667.1:66092-84987 GCA_011038615.1 Limnodynastes dumerilii | reverse complement strand
CTCCCCTAGGCACACCCCTTGAATGTACGTATTTCACCGAGTTCCGCTTCCCAAACCCTACCTTAACTTTTTTTCGCGTAACAGCGTACGTCCGCTAACAGACGTATAGACTACGTGAACGTACGCCGCTTAGCACGCCCATACTGTACACTTTACATACAAACCTCCACCTACTTCACGTAACACTAACGTATTATTGACTCACGTAAAATTGGCACGCCTAAACGTAAGTATTTACGTGACAAATACGTGAATGGCCCATACGTTCACAATTACGATACGCTAATGAGCGTATTTTCTATGGTGTGCATGCGCAGTACTTAGAAATAGGCGTTTTTACGTCTCTGCCAAGCGTAAATTCGCTCCAATGCGTTGTTCTGGATCAGGCCAAATGTCAGTAAATGGACTGTGTATTGCTCTTCTAGATGGAGAGAATATGGAAACATTCCTTTAGCATAGAATTATCTGGTCATGTATTATTTTTATTTAGCTTAATGTAGCTACGGTGTATTGTCTTTTGAAAATGATTGTGCATAGGTGATTTCATGTATAAACTATGATTGATAACATGAGAAAACAAGTTTAAGGAAATCTAAAATGAAGCAAAGCTGAAAATCACATTCAGCTGTGTATTGCAGGTACAAAGTTTTGTCATGTGTCAGACTTTATTCAAAAAGAAATTTATGATGCATAAACACCTCTAAAACAGAGGCCGCGTCACTGAGGTTTCAAAGTGCCCTTTACATCAGCAACATCGATAGCATTAGGTTCTATCTGAATGGAGTCCTGAAAATGTTAGCACTGCAAGAAATGAGTTCCAATGCTTCTTCGGTTGCATTATGCACTGTCCTGAATGTGTGCTATTACCAGAAAGTCTACATTACACTATAAATCAAGGAAATCACATTATTATAAGAAATACAAATTCATACCTGCATTCCAATATCACAGCTCAGGTAATTGACTTCAGAAATTTATATGAAAAGGGAAAAATAACGTTCAAGAAAACAGATGTTGTTTTTTCATAAATGTTTTTATTGTTTTTTTTTCTATTCCTTGAATCTATTCTTTCTGTTTGTTGTATTAAAGCAATTTCAGTCTACAGAAGATAAAAGAAAAAAAAAAGCTGTGTTAAAAGTTTACAAGTTAACATGTTTTCATGTTTAAAATGACCACTAGCATCACTGAACCAATGATTAGATTTAGCTATATTCAGATCCCGGAACACAGCCTGAGTTTGGACAATATAACAAATCTACATTGTATCTGTGCAAACATTTTGCTAACCTTCCCTTTGCTCGTATAGACATTCTACATCAGTACCCTCTCTTTAGATTTCTGATGCAAACTCACATAACATGGTGAAGAAAATCAGAAGTCTCGATCACTACGCAGTACAACATCATGTCTATACTGTAAATTGTTATACTAAGCCCCACCCACTTGCAAGCACAACCCAATCACATATTTCGAATTTGATCTGAGGATTTTGTTTTTACAATCCAATCAAACAGATACTGTACCCTTTCTTGAAAATAGTATCACTGACTAGGGCTCAGTTTCTATTTATATTTCTATAATGGGTGCAGTGCACATGGGCCCCTCAGAACAGGGGGCCCTGTGGCATCCATCCTGCACCCAGGGTTGGCAGGGGAAGGGGGCATCTATTTCTTCCCTCTAAGATCTAAGAGCTTACAGCGCAGTTAGGCCCCATCCCTTTTGAGGTCCGTGAATCGGGACAGTCCTGTCTCAGGTAAGGTTGGGGGCCCATCTACAAATCATGCACAAGGGCCCCCTCACTTCTTAAAATGCCCCTGGTTGCGATGATGACATAGAACATTTATTTTGTGTGTTTGGAGGAGGTTGTGGTAGTGTGTATAGTGTACATAAGATTGTACAAGGTATATTAACCTCATTCTATTTATTAATTAATTACTGTTTTAAAATTAAGCTGATGTTTTCCTAGCCAGTTACTAATAGTGTGATGTGTTGCATTTATTGCGTTACATTTCTTCTTCCATTTTTGCCAATGCTCTACACTTTAGTCCCTTGCTACTAGTCACTTGCTGTCACACACACACTGTATCAGTCTATAGCAATGTCTGTCTGCATAGGGGTCCTCTTACTTTATTTAATTTTTTTGTAAACCCATAATGCAGCAGTCTACAAAACTAGTGCTGGAACTGCCTCTGATATTTCTACTTTAACAAGTAATAAAAAACAGTCCATTGCTAAGAAGAAGGGGGTAAGAAAGGGCACCTTTATTTGTTCTGGTCCTGCTAGTCCTGAAATTAAATCTGACACCTCTTAAGCAGATGTATACATACCAAAATGAATACTAAGCCCCAAGAAGAAATTGAGGGTTTACGAATTTAACAGACTCATTAAGAAAGTGAAAGGGTGTCCATGTATGATGCGTGTGGATTTGCGTGGTATCTCTTCTGTAGAAAGGTTGTTTGGTCACATAGGGTTGTAGAAATTGATCAATGATATAGAGATAGAGATATTCAGTGTTAGTGACTGCATACCTGAAATGATTATTTAGCCAGGAGGATTGGTCTAATTTTTATGTATCTTGGCTAGAAAGTTATTCAGTGGAATTTGGATTGTTTTTATCAATGGTATTGGTGTTCCTTTTTAGTGAGAATGCTGTGTCAAGTCCCTGTTCAGATGAGTAGGACAAATGTGTGTACCTGTCGAGACCCTTGTCAGATGAGTAGGACAAATGTCAAGACCCTTGTCAGATGAGTAGTTTGCTAGTGATGTTTTCTGTGGGGTTCCTGTTGAGATTCTGGTATATATGTGTGTCCTCTAGAATTCTCCATGACTGACTTCTTGTGGTATGTTTCATAGTCCATAATGACAATACCACCATCTTTATCTACTTGTTTGATAAATATCCGGTCATGTCATTGGCCTTCAGTTCCTCTATTGCTCGTCTTTCTTGTCTATTCATATTAGGCCGTGGTTGGTCCTTTTTGGTTCCAGGTCAAGTTTGTCAAGATCGTCTTCCACTAAGCACATATGTTCAACTTCAAGGTAGAACACAGGTAGAAATTCATCCAGTCAAGACTCATTTACAGTGTGATCCAAAATAGTCGCAGGGGCCAGACTGACCAGCACTTTTAATCTCTAAGGGCTGGATCCTCAATAGAGTAAAATAACTGCTTGTGTTTACAATATATGTAAGTTAGCTGTCAGTTGGTACTGTGCATTTGCAGTACTAAGAATTCTGCATTGGAATGCAGCCACTCGATGCTGTGTTCCATACAGACTTTATTCTCCGCATGCTGGGGCATTTTAAGAAGTGAGAGGGCCATTGTGCAGGATTTTTTTAATGGTAGATCGAAAAAAAACTAAGTGTGACAGAACTGAAATTTTTATATTGGTGCGTGTCCACTTCTGTACCACAATCACCACCATGTGAGGTGAATAATTTACAAATGCACTGAAACAGATGTGGCATTTTATCATCCACCAGAGCACCCAAATGACCATCTGACATTACATCTTCCCACCATGTCTTCCATGGAAGCATATGATTCACCTTGTTACATTTTTGTAGTGAATTCGCCAGACACAATTCTAAACTAACCATGATCTCCTGATGAGGAAGCTGAAAGACCACATAAAGAGCACCAGGCCTGGAAAATCACAATGGATTTTCACGGCTGTTACATTATCAATCATTTATACAGGGGTCCACAAGAAGTTTTTCCATTTTCTTATTCACTGGATTGGCATTTTTCTTGCTTTACTTTTTTACTAGTCTTTTTCTTTTCCTGCGAGTGCTCACTACAGACACAAACTTTCCTTTTTACTTTATCTTTTTGAATCAATGTAAACATTCTATAGGGTTGTATTGTTTATAAAGCTACCACCCTGCCTGCCACTACTGTGCCACACTATGCATTATAGAGGTGCTCTATTCTATTCCATTGCCTGGTGTTTGTGCTGCTGCTCTGTCGCTTAGTTTAGCTTTCATCCAATACTGTTAAAAACAATATTATTTGACTTTGACTGGAAATGACTGATAATGGAAGTTATTAATGTTAATATTACGGTAGAAGCACAAATACATAGAAATGACATGACATGGCTAATTTATTTATTGCAGGTTTTTATATAGCGCTATCAGATTACATAGTGCTTAGCTAAATTGTTAATAAAAAAAAGAATACAGATCCAAAACCAAAACAAAAATACTGGAGGGTGTCCAAAACCAGACGATGAATTAGAACCAAACCTAAAACTAAAACATGGGGGTTGTTCATTTCTACTAACATTGACCAGAGAGGAAACTATGTAAAGGGAAATCTACACAGATACAAGAAAATGTGCCCCATTGCCGTTAACCAGTAACTAACTGTGTCATTTTATCTTTAACATAAAACACAGAGATATTTATTACATACACCAGCAAATATATGATAAGCCACCAGACAATTACAAGGCTTCTCTGTTATGGCGGTCCTAATTCTAAAACTGTCCCTACTGTATACTGGATCATATATCATGTACCTGACTCTGTGTATTGAATATGTTATATGAGTCATGGTCTGTGCTTCTACTCTGCATTGGATGATATATATTATGTAGATCAGGATCTAGCCTGGCACTGTGTTTAGCATATGCTATGTAGGTCATGGCCTGTGCTTCTCTTCTGTATTGTATTTAGGTCATTAGGAATCTATCTGTATTGAATTGCAGTCAGTAGGATGCTGTACGAAATCTGTGGCGGGTAGTAGGATACTGGGCCAGATCCAGAAAAGCGGCTGACGTATAGATCAGTAAGTCAGTTGTGAATTATTGTTATGCATGGTGGGTGAAAATGCATTCCGCATACAGGAATGCAGCGGGGATTGTTAAATACCAAAATCTGTTCATTAGCCTCTGCAATTTTCCAGGGCCACTATAGGATCTCAATACTGCCCTGGCACTGTGTGTAAAGCCTTGGAGCATAAATGGGGGGGATCATGTGCTATGATAGAAATAAATAGTGTGCGAATGAGTCAGCTTTGATCAACTTTTTGAAAACACCAGAGAGATGAAAAAGAGAAGCCGGAAGTCTTCCACAGAGCTGTCGGGAAGGGTGCACATACAGGTCAGTCTGCAGAGGATAACAGGAGTGAGGTCAATATAACTAATCATTGTATGTTGTCTAGATTAGAGGGAATGTTTCAAAAGTCTGTGGATGAATTAAACCAATTCATTCGTTTTCAGACTATTAGCTTTTTCCCGGCCAGCGTTGACTGTGAGATTCAGGTTTTAAGTTTCTGCAACCCTTTTTTCCTAATATAGATAATAAAAAAATAACTCAGTACCTGGCAAAAAAGTACAGTTGGAGGGTCTGCAATCCTGCCACATTCTCAGGGTTAAAATCAGTGATCATTACTTAAAAATAAACAAACAAATAAATAAACCTCTCCAATGTAGCTGGTACTTGTATGTTTTTTCTCAAGAATGGGGTGGAAATGGGGTAAATTTTAAAAGATTCTTTTTGGTTATGAGAGACACATGGCAGTGCCATAGAGAGCACATGGTGCCACCTGCCAGTAGGAGAGCTTTAGACTCTAAAAATGCTGATGTTTACATTCCAAAAGCAGCATGTTATCATCCGTTTCTCCACTGCATGGGCTAGCACCCATCGACATTCATCGTCAGTTAAGTGAAACATGTAAAAGGCGTCATGGAGGTGAAATATATACGTTCAAGGGTGTGAAAGTATGATGACGGCCGAACATTGCGTGAGATGGTGGTATCAACGTACCAGTTTCAGTGGTTTCGATTGGTCTCAACATATCACCAAAATAGTGTTCACAGCAGCCTTGCAGTCATGGCGACAACGTTGTTGAGGGAGACTAACGTTGAGCAGTGACATTAGTTTTAGCTATATGTGAACTCGAAGACTTGTATCTGCTTGATAATCCTTGCCTCTCTGTATTGGTGTAGTGAGACACTGTTAGGCCAGTCAGCCCTATTACATCCTGAACCATCTAACCTGTGTCTAATCCTGCAACATACACCCAAACCATCAGGGGTACCACACATATATTTCCAGAGCTATCAGTGGGGAAATATTTGTACATTGTTTGATTGGTTGTAAATAAATCAGTTTTACACTTTTATTTCATAATTTAGTAGTTGTCCCTTGTAAAGCCTGTTTATAAAAAAAAAGATTTTTGTAATTTATCTGTATCTAAAAATCACTTCAAATATCTAGTTGATATAGCAATAAAAATAGTAATGGAGGACAGGATTCACAGATCCGCATTTACTACGTTCGCGTTTTTTACGCACGCATGTAGCAATGCAACACCCATAACACTCCCCTTGCATGGACAGGCTTTCGGTGACTTCCGCCTCCATAGGGCACCCTTAACTCTATGTGTGTACTTACGCGCGTATGTTACTTACGTATGTGCGTATTTATCTAACCGTGCCCTCAAATGCCCATTTAAATGCTTTCCCCACCCACTTTCACTTAACTTCTATCGTCCAGATTAAAACCACGCCCCTCTGTACGTATGTCCCTAGGTGCGATTCACAAGTCGTAAATACTACGTAATATGGGGCTGATCCAGACCTAGTTAAGTGCTTGAACTTAGTTGAGAGGTGATGTTTCCTATCCCAAGTCTAAATAACAGTGTAATGCTGTAATGCTGGTCAGTATCTGTGTGCAGTAAGCAATTCAAAGATATATCCCTGCATGTAAAGAATACAATTAACTTGACTCCCCCTGAAATCAACATGGTTTAGCCCAGGAGTAACTAAGTTCAAGCACTTAACTAGGTCTGGATCAGCCCCCTATGTGTGGAAAAAGTTACTACGCATTCGCAGTTAATCCGCTCCAAAAAATACGCATACAATCTGCCGTAAAAACGGATCTGTGAATACGGCCCGCAATGTTACAATGTTAATGTTCCCTCACAGGAGTCTTTATTTGCTCTTTATATGCAGTTGCCTATTTTTTTTGTGTTCGCTCCCTCTAACAACAAAAGCTGACAGTGCCTATAGTTTACACATCTCTATTGTTATGGTTTGCCTTCATATTACTGTTATATTGATTCCTCTGTGTCGAAAGTGTCATTCTATTTATGAATTCTATTGGATTTTGATAGGTCACAGGAAATCGCATGTATGCACGGTCTGAGAAGGAATCTGCAATCCAAATAATATTCACAGTTCAAGTCTGAATGTGCCCCACTATCTTTAAATGTTTATTATGCATTTATAATTGACTGCAATATTTATCAGTATTAAAGGTAATAATTGATTAAATTGCATGTGAAGCTTTGTGTCGATATTATGTACTAGTTGTGTCATAAGCTGAAGTTTCCAGTGTGCTATGCAAGGAGACAAGTGCTGCTGTTGATTCAGACCTGTGCCTAACAGATGTGTGATGGCCTGCTCTCTCCTTACAACTAAGATATGACAGTTTATTGAAGCAAAAGGTATGTTTACCTGAGGAAAGAATGTCTTTCTGACACCGATCTGCTCTGCTGAATCCACTAATGTGAAATTTCTGACCCAATAGACAGTGATTTCACAGAGCTGAAACTCTTCTCATTATTCATGAAATATGTGCAGCCTAGTGTCAGCTTTCTCCCTGTCGAGTAGCTGGCATGTAATTACACTTCACCAGTGTTTCACATTCTGTGGGTGTCTATATACAGTGTGCAGCTTAGAAGGTGAAGCACAGCTCTTGAATGAAAATCTTAATTGTCTTATTTGATTCAAATAGAAAAAAAAACGCTATGGAGAACTTAGATATAACAAGAAGGTAGAAAAAATACAGCATGGGATATTCATGTTTTCATTTAAATACATAGATTCTAGTGAAGGTCATGCTTTTGCACCATTTCTTGAAAAAAATATCTGTCAATCAACAGTTACTACATATTGTCACATTACATAGCTATTTCCTTAATTCTTTAGCTATCCTTGTGTTCCCTCTGGGAGATATCGGAGGGAAGGAAGAGATGCCGATATGGGGGCGGGGTTTGATGACACTATTTATGAAACTTGCACCCTGAATCCCCATCTATGTGCATTAACACTAGGAAATACAATATTTATAGGCAGGGGCGGAACTTGATGCCATAATTTGCATAAACTCACAGCCTTAAGCAAATTATCCAGCTCTCCCGGGATACACACTGGGAAAAATGCCCAAATTTCTGTAGTTTCGAGAAATTGCAGGCGAGTCAGCAACTCTGTTATTATCAGGTAAGTTGGCATGCTTACCCATTCATTGGCTTTCTAAAACCCGGTGTCCACCGCAGACTCATGCTGCAGACCCACTGCACAGGTTAGTGTATAAGGGGAGTCTTAGGGTTAGGCTTTGGGGAAGGAAGTCTTGGGGTTAAGCAGGCCATACACTAGGACGGTTATTGTCACAGCGTGAAATTCTCAATAATTGTACCAATTTTTCCTCTAGTGAGAAGTAACGATATCGGTGCCATACACTATGCGACTGTCGGCCCTGAAAAAAAAAAGGCCAATTTTTCAGTACTTTTCTCGGGGTGCATAAAATCTTTTATGTCCACAGACTATGCGATAATCTGCACATGTTTTACATAAAAAACAGTTCAGAGGGTGATTGACAGCAACATTTCAGGAGTCATGCCAGAATTGTTTCCATGTTCGGTTCCATAAAGTAAATTCGTTGAATAATATGTTCTTTTAATCCATAATTAAAGGATGACAATTGCAAGTACAGGTCTGCTGAATGTGTATCAGGTGTAATAAACAGGAAGAACGTTGTGTACATCTACATAGACACACCCTACAGGGGTGTGGAAAGAACATAAAAAATCATTTGAAATCTTGTACGATTATCTGCACTATTTTGCCAATGATAAACGATAATCATTCAGGAATTCCAAAAGATTATCTACTGGTGGTCATTTTGGGAAGATTATCGTTCGTTTCGGGAAAAAAATCAGCACCACACACTACAGCGATAATTCGTCAAATAACCGATAATTTGGAGATCGAGCTGATAATTGCTCTAGTGTATGGCCAGCTTTAGGCTACAGGGAAGGGAGTCTTAGGGTTAGGCTGCTAGGAGGGGAGTCTTAGGGTTAGGCTGCAGGGAAGGGAGTTTTAGGGTCAGGTTGCGGGGAAGGAAGTCTTAGAGTTAGGTTGCAGGGACGGGAGTCCTGGGATCAGGCTGCGGGGAAGGGAGTCTTATAGTCAGGCTGCGGTAATGAAAGTTTTAGGGTCAGGCTGTGGGAAAGAGAATGTTAAGGTAATGGAAGGGGAGGGTTAGGGTGAGGATTAGCATAAGGATTGAGGATGGATAAATAATCACCACTCGCTGCTGCAGATTCATGCTGGTAATCTTCGATTGTTTGTCCTCGGCAGGTCAGGAGCAACCGATCTCAGAGGCACTTCGAAAAAGCCTGGTAGAAAGCAGCCTTTTTGCAAAAGGCCTGGCAACAGAAATCTTGGGACCCAGTACACATGTTTTGGGGGCCCCCATCCTTTCCTAATAGTGTCTGCAGTAGTGGCTTGCAGGTCAGAACCTTGGGTCTTGACCGATTCACACTCTTATAATCATTATGTCAACACAATTTACTACTGGAGTTTCACTCATCTTTACTTTACTTTAAGATATTTTAGCCATGTCAACCACCGTATTGTAAAAATAGGTGTAAGGCATGAACCAAACTAAATAAAACATAGACTAAGAGCTTGATCCAGAATGGAATGCCAGACTGAGCACACATAAATGGGACTGCAGTACACAGGAACGGCAAATTGCGTAGGGATGCATAACAAACAAGCATAATGCAGTTATGTTCCTAGACATGTTTCCTTCCCCAGTAATTCAAATGCAAGTGCAGGGTAGGTCATTTTGCTATATAATGAAAATGGAAGTGCTTAATTGACTGTGTGAATATTCTAATAATATACTTATTAGTAAATAAATTAAATCAAATAAAAACTAACATTTAAAATAATAATTAAAAAAATCAATATGCAGCACAGTGCATAAGCAGCATTTTCATGTTAACGATTGGGTCTGGATTGGCCTCAAATGTGTGAACACACTCTTACTGTACTTTCCTCCCAGAGACCACCCCCCCAAACGCAGGCAATTACATCAGTAAGGAATGTGGTTCGCCGCTGCAAACAAGCCTTTTTCGAAGAGGAGAAGCAATCGATTAACGAAAAAAAGAAAATCCTATGGTAAATTGTAAGTATGAATTTATTCCTAACCCTTACCCACCTCTTACATTACCCTAACTCTAACTCACTCCTTCCCACAGCCTGAACCAAAGACTCCCTTCCCCGCAGCCTGACCCTAAGACTCCTATACCCTCTGTCTAAACCTAATCCTCCCCTTTCATTACCCTAACCCTAACCCTCCCTTCCCTGCAGCCTAACACTAAAACTCCGCATAGAGTGTTATTCACCTCCAGTCTGCGAGGAATGCACAAAAAGTGCTTAAGGGATTTGGTAGTATAAGAACAGCAGCTGTGTGTGGGGAGAGACCTGCCCACTCTCCCATACAACAAAGTATATAAAAACAAAAGGAAACCACAGCGCTAAGGTCACAAATATACTAAGAATTCACCAATTTTGAGGAAAGAAGTGAGAACGAGCAGCAGATAATTATAAATTATAAATATAAACCTAGCTAAAACCAGTATTTAAACAAATGAAATTAAAATGACAAAACACATAACAGAGAAGCACTGTAAAACAATAGCCTGGGTATGCACGGGTAACTTGATTAATGTCCTGTAACAAAGAAGCTTGTAGAGAGTATGTAATGAGGTATAGTTTCCAGGCTGCGGAACTAAGTCATTAGAATCCAATACACGGGCATAGCTGATGTTTTGCCAGAACGGAATGCTCCGTAACGCGGAGGACACGGGTAATGGGCCTGATCCAGAGCTACGACCGCTAGTGATCGTACGCCGATCGTAAGCGAAAATTCGTGAAAAAAAACGCACTACGCATGTGCAGTATGACAACTTTCGGTCGACCGAAGGACATGAGCGAACAGCGAGCGTATTTTCAGCTTATTTTTCGCTCAAGGGGCGTGCGTTTTGTAATAGTCTGGAGATAGTTATAAATTTAATATAAACCTAGATAAAACCAGTATTTAAACAAATGAAATTAAAATAACAAAACACATAACAAAGAAGCACTGTAAAACAAAAGCCTGGGTATGCATGGGTAACTTGATTAAGGTCCTGTAACAAAGAAGCTTGTAGAGAGTATGTAATGAAGTATAATTTCCAGGCTGCGGGACTAAGTCATTAAAATCCAGTACAAGGGCATATCTGATGTTTTGCCAGAACGGAATGCTCCGTAACGCAGAGTACACGGTTAATAGCTCAGGCTGTGTAAAGCATTGGATGAAATTTTGCTGGACAGCTGGCAGTGTAAAGAAATAATAATGTCCACTCCGGTGATTTAAGGCAAGATGCAATTATGTGCCCGTTATACATAATAGTGATGTCCCGTAATACTCACAGCTTCTGCTAGTAGCAAGAGCCACAGATGGTCCAGGGAAAGGCAAGAAACTTGCTTCACGGGACGGAAGATGGTATGCCGTAGCGGAGGCCACCCGCTCAATATAAAACCCATGGACCGAAAACCATCGGTAGACACTGGATGGAGGACTGAAGGAACCACGTGCAACCAAAGGTAGTAGGCGTTCCGGAATCCTGTCCTCATTCCAACCTACAAATGAAGAAGAAATATATGCTCTTTTCTGCTCTTCCCACTCTGCTACCTGTCCTCTTAAACCTGTACCCGCACAGGTCAGTTGATGTCTATCTTCTGTGCTTATTCCTACCTTAACTACAATTTGCAATCTCTCTCTACTGGTATCTTCCCATCTTTATTCAAGCATGCACTGATTACTCCAATTCTGAAAAACAGAACAGAAAACAGAACTCTGATCCCAACTCTCCCTCAAAATATCGGCCCATTTCCCAGCTTCCATGCCCTGTAAAGCTGCTTGAAAGACTTGCCTACACTCACCTCACTCACTTCCTCTCCTCGCACAATTTTCTGGATCCTCTTCAGTCAGGCTTTCGTTGCCATCACTGCACAGAAACAGCACTGACCAAAGTGGGCAATGACTTAATCACTGCTAAATCTAAAGGACATTAATCTCTTCTAATGCTCTTGGATCTTTCTGCTGCTTTTGATACTGTTGACCGCTCTCTTCTCATACAAATGTTACGATCCCTGGGCATTCGGGACACAGCTCTTTCCTGGTTTACATCCTACTTATCTAATCGTTCTTTCAGTGTTCGCTTTTATGGATCCACCTTCCCTGCTCTTCCTCTATCTGTTGGGGTACTGTAAGGCTCAGTGTTTGCTATTCTCCATTTTTACAACTTCCCTTGGAAAGCTAATAAAGTCATTTGGATTTCAGTATCATCTCTATGCAGATGATACACAAATCTTCCTATCCACTCCTGATTTTTCACCTACTGTGTTGACCTGTGTCACTGATTGCCTCTCTGCCATATCTCCCTGGATGTCCTCCCGTCATCTCAAACTTAATCTATCTAAAACTGAACTAATAACATTTCCACCTGCTAATAAAAGCAACCCACAGGGCCTTCTGTCTCTATCGACAATAGAGTATTAACACAAGTATTTGTATAAAAGAACTCAGTAACTCCAAATTTATTACACATGTATTATAAGTCTTCTGAATGTACTATTCATCATATTTTATGCAGCAGTTACACTTTAGTTAAACTCCAAATGAGATCATAATAGCAACTAATATGACAGAAGCCCATTTCAGTTGTTTGTCATTTTTTCTGTTTATACTTTTAAGCAGCAAACGGCATAGGGCCCAGTCACGCACAATGCAGCCAGGTAATCTAAACATCCTTAAGAAATAATGACACAGACACCAATAGCTGGGTTTTAAAAGGGAACATGTGTTTATTAATAAATTGGACCAAATTAGAATAGACTATATGAATTTCGAGACTATGTAAATAGTCATGATGAACTAGATGGCCCATAAAGCAGGTGGGAAGTCCAGCAAACTACAACTAAGAGGTCAGTCTCCAACGACCTCGGCGCCCCCGTCCAGCCATCCAGCAGCACACGACCCATTGGAAAGTGGAAACCGACAGGACCCCACCGGTGCGATAGGGTATCCTCGCAACATGGGTTGTGCTGCTCTCCGACTGGACCACCCCCACAACAACGGTGCCAAGCCCCCACCACCTTAAGACGCTCCAAAACATTATACAAATCCTTCCCAAACCACCTATTTCCTTTAGCTGTCAGGTGAATTCCATCTTTTCTGTATAGGGAAGGGACGTCATGCTTAATTCTGGTGTGATTACTTCCTATACCTCCCCCCCAGGCGACAAATTTGGCTATGGTATAATTCAATTTCTTTCACTTTTTGTCTATCTTTAATACATCCGTAGGCCCCCTCCAATTAATGATATCTTGATAATGATATAAGACCAAACCACCTTCAACTGCGGATATTTCCCTTGTAACCAACCAAAATCCCCCTTCATGGCCATGGTAAGATCCCACAAAGACCTATCCACTAAATAATTTCCCCCCAAGTGCACAATACCTGTGTCCGGGAGCCCAAAAACATGAAAGGCACGTGACAGAAGGGGCAAAAAGAGTTCCCATTTTAACCATCGAAAACCCAGCCAATCAACCACTCAGCCCCCCGTGGGGATAGAACACCCTTATTCTCGATCTCTTGCCCGCCCAGAAAACAAAAGAATGACCAATGATCCAAGCTCTTTTAAGGCCAACAGCACAACTAAAGAAACAAAAACCCGACACACAATAAGCACCCGCAACTGCTAACTACTAGTTACTTAAATTTCACTCAGGTAAATCCTATGAACCCCCACCGTGACTACTATTAAAACTACCCTCCAGCTTCCCTTACATTTTATTTATCTATTTTAAACACTTTTTTTTTTAACTACAGTATTACATATATACTCCCTAAAACTAACCTCCCACCCACTGCAAACAATCCTAACAACCACAATGCATGAATACATCATTAAACACTTGTACTTAAACCACTACATGCAAAATTAAAATAGAACAGGAAAGGAGGGGGGGAGCTAACAACGGAAAGTCACCCGGGCCCCGAGCCATCCTAACGAGGGGGAACAACTCCCGTAAACCTCCAGGACACAAATAACTGATCATGCGTCCAGGCTGGGAGGATGAAAGGGAGAAGAACCTGTCGTTCCCCCAGAAGGCAAGCAGCTAATTCTAGGTGCGCCCGAGCTCGAGTGCCTACCCAACAGACATGTCAAAAACATTAATCCAGGCAAAACATAAAAACATTAATCCCCTCCTACCTTGTCAACACGAACATATTTATTAAATTTAAATGTATAGTGATGAGGGTATGAGACGTATAGATAAGCAAAAAATAGATAAACACTGGGAACTGGTGAAATTACACTCGGCTACCTCACTTTGTGGATCCATTGCTCGAGATTCCTGTGGATCCATTGCTTCATACGAGATTCCTGTCATCAAAATAATTACTTTGAGGATCTTCGAACTGTGAGCTTACTTTGCAAACAACTTGCAACACTAACTGCATTTGTTATTTTCTTGGGAACTTTTAAGATTGTATCTGTCACTCCGTTGTACCATCTATTTTTGCAATTTGATTATACATAGGGATTTCATTGATTGTACATATTTATTAAATGCCCCTGATTTCCAACGCCCTAGCGCCTTTATGGCATCAGGAAAACGTCCCTCTAGGGCAGCGGAAGTAGCTGCCCCAATGCGGAAAGAATGGGTCCCGTACAAAGCAGGGTCTAGCCCCAGGGCCTTCAGACAACGTTTGAATACGAAACCAAATTGAAACTTAGTTAATGGTTCCCCTTTCTTGTGACACAACCAGTTAGCACTCCTCGTAAAATTCAAAGTAAAAAACCACCTGGCTAGGGAAACCTATACATAAATATTTGTGTCAGGGCAAGGTGACATGAAAATCCAATGGCCTCTCCCAAGCTGGTCGGTCTTTGACTTATGCACCTTACATGCTACACTATTACCTTTAAGCACTACATTTTTTGCCAGCATTCCAGAGTTGGTTGCTCCTTTACCGGATGCCACCAATTCACTGATCCAAAATGCCCCGAAAAAGGCCCATGAAAATGCAACTTGAAATAAAAGACTCTCAAAATCCTCCGAAGTGACATTTGGTAATACATCCACCAGCCGCCGTAAAATGCTGGTGTCAATTGGCCATCTATTATCCTCACCAGCTGGCTGTATTTGGGACCACCCTTTCATCATCTTCTTAACCATTGGGTGCTTTGTAAAGTCCCTACCCTGTTTAACTACTGCAAAATTTGCTACACCCACTAACAGGGCATTCATACCTGCCTTCGACCTACCCCTGTTGAATTCTTGCAGCAACCAATCTACCAATCCTTTCCTTCTGAGCCTTGTACTGGACCCATTCAGACCAAGCCCGTCTGTATACTCGTACGGTTGCCAGGGCAAGGGAACTGTTCGCCAGATGTTCTAGGCCGGACTCACGATCCGCCAAAGATGCAAAGGACATGACAAACCTTTGTGATATTAAAACCTAAACATTTGAGAACCAGGTACCTCAGTAACCTAATAGCTGGAGGAGACAACGCCCGCTGCGAGTTCATGGTCTGTACCACTCCCAGGTTGTCGCACCAAATTAAAATGCTCCGGTCCTGAATTTCAGGTGTCCAAAGCTCCATGGCAACAATGATGGGGCATAGCTCCAGAACCACCAAGTTAGCAGTGAGCCCCGACTGACTCCAAGTTGCTCTTCTGGTGCATCTAGAATTATTGCATCCAAAGCACTTTCCCTTGCCAAATGTAAACCGCCCTCCCCTAATTTGTGAGGGGGCCTTACGAAAGGGTTGGGGATTGGGACCCCACTGAGTCGATTGAGTAACCTTGGTCCAGATCTCCAAATCCTTAATACCAAACTCTGTACACTGAAGGCCTTTCTGCTTTTTGCCTTCATCGTATGCCTTCCAAACCAGGCCTTTAAAGTTGGTCTGCATGTCCTGAATCAAATGGCAGTAACACCAAATGGTTCTATGTTCCCCCAGCTGAAAATCGTAATAACATGCCGAAAAAACACAAAATCCATGTCCACGAATTTACCCTTCTTAATATGATCCTTGACTGAGGGCCTAACCTCCCAGAAAAATCACAGTATTCTCACATATCATTATTTGAGATCTAGCCCTAGCCGCTTGCTTAACCTGAGTCTCAGACTGCCCCTTAATGGCCTTTACAGCCCCTGTAAGCCCTAGGGATTTACATAACATCTTCATAACCTTGCTAGGTTTAATTTGAGAATCTGTCGACCCTACTGAAGAAATTCCATCCGACACAGAAGGGGAATGATCTGGGCCAGGAGCCAGCAACTCACCAGTCTTGAGAGGATCACCTGAGACAACAGCCGAACTCGAAGTCCCTGCAACTCGACATCCTCCCGGGCCTGACTCCCTGCCGAGTCCTCCACAGTGGTGGAAGACGGCTGCAGCTGGGGGCCATGAGTCAGTGATCCGTGGATAAACAGACACGTTAGGAAATGAGACACCACCCGAAACCACTAGCACTGACCCTTGACCATGCTGACTACTAAACTCCTGTCTGCGGTGGGGCCAGCTGCTGCTGATACCATAGAAAAAGCAGTACCGCCAGAAGGGGGGGCCATAAATGGCATCCAGGCAACGGGAAATTGCCCGGTGCCAGGACCACCACTCGGAGCCCACCCCTGTGATGGAAACAAGCCCGTTGGGCAAAACCACTGTGGACCCTACTGGACTGACTGAGATCGGCTGGATTTGCTCCTAACCGACCCTCCTCCCGATCTCCTGGAGCCCACTGACAAACTCCTCTGCAGCGCTGACGCTGAGGATGGGCAACTAGAAGCAACTGAACTAGCAGAGGACACTATAGATAGGGGCCTTTCTTCCCTGCCTTGCTCCAAACCCCTAACCTGTACCTTCCTCCGCTTACCTTTGTCAGCCCTAGAGGCTGCCTGTCTGCCCATACTCTGCCCCTGCTGCTCCCTAGCAGGACTCTCCCTATGCTTCTCCAAAGCTGGCTGACCCTGCACCCCAAGATCAATACCTGCCCCCCCTTGACTCATTAGATGGGCCAGCTACCTTGCCCCTATCCCCATCCACCATCACAATACCTTTCTGCCGCGTGTCCATCCCTGCCGCGGCCATTTGCCTCTCCTCCGCGGTCTCGCAAGACTACCGGCGAGAACTGGAAGCTCGTATGGACTCCGGACCCGATGGCTCCTCTCTGAAGCGGAGGGGAGCCGCGCAGCGACATACAGGACGCGGCATGGGGACCATCGCAGGCAGAACGCACAGCAGCCCAGGGAAAGGCAATTAAAGGCAGAAAAAGGCAGAGGGGAACTAAAGGATGGGAGAGGAGAACGTGGAGGGTGTGCGGTTAAGAGAGAGAAGGGAAACAAAGAGACAGCAGAAGAAGAGGTAAGAAGTAAAGGAAAACAGAATGTGAATGTAAAGAGAGAAAGTGTAAAGTTTAACAAGAGGTAGAAACAGCACACAGCACAAAAGAAAATGTGTGATACTTAGCCTTCCCAGGGAAAATTCTTCTGGAAGAGACCTAACTTCCTGTTCCTAGTCCTTATAAAACCTATGCCAGCCCACAATCTACAGCTTCAAATCTTCCCCTTCCCCTTGCCTTACTAAGTCCATGAATGCAGCTTATGCCCCCTGCAGCCCTATGGGGCCCTTGGTTCTTTTAATAGAGCGGGACTGATTGACGTACGCAGACAAACACACTCACTGCCCGGGTTTCAATACGGTCTTCGGCTTCTCCAGTCTTCAGCTCCGGGTGGCCACCGGAGTACAAGTTTCCACTCTGTCGGAGGAGAGGGTGCTCGCACCTGTCCCTGGACCGCTGCAACATCCTTGGCCCGCACGTGAGTGTTTATTGGGCATATTATTATTTTGGCAACGGAGTATCTATGGCACTAGTGACTGACAGTCTCTGAATTTGGAGGGAATACCCCCAGTCCGGCTGAGGTCTTATCGGGACATACGTTCTTGCAACCTATTACACGGCAACAATGCTTCATTGTGTTCCTAACAAGAGACCCCAGAATTGGAAATACATGGTCTAATTTATTTCTAACGAGATTAAGAACTTTGATTCCATTTGTAACATTGCACAGTGCTCCACTGTGAAATCGGTGCCTTACTTTCGGAAGTGCCATACTGATTTTTTTGCATGCCTTTGTAATAAGATCTGCTCGCACGGTTTATTACTGTTTTAGTGTTGTATTGTGTGGTGTGAGGTCCTCTTAGGACGTACATGTTATTAATAAAGATTGTTTAGATTTTAAATTACTTGCTGATCAGTGGATAATATTATTTTCAATATTGGTGAACCTTTTATTTATTTATAGCGCTGGGGTATCCCATTTTTGGGAATTTTTCTGTTGTTTTGCTCTTGTATGGAGAGGTAGGTAAAAACTCTCTATCACAAGCCGCGGCAGACGCCGCACTTACCTGCTCCCTGGTTCCCTGACGACGTCCCTGCAGCTCGTCGGAGTCTGTCACTGAAGCAGTGACAGCCTCTGCTCATACTCACCAGACTTGCCACGGCGTCCTCCCCGTGGGATTCTGGCGGCAAGCGCGGTGGTGCTCTGATCCATGGGCGCGGCCATCTTGGACTAGTCACATGACAGCGCTTCTCCAATAGACTCAGTGTTCTCCGGTCCTCCAGCCAATCAGTGCGCAGGGCGCACTATTTAAACCCTGTGCACTGTTCCATCGTTGCCAGAACAATCAGGTCTCCCATGTGCCTGGTACTCCTTGGTCTTTCCTGACGTCTTGATCCAGTCCTGCCT
>WWET01000667.1:35702-48296 GCA_011038615.1 Limnodynastes dumerilii | reverse complement strand
CTTATTTGGAGGGAATTTATTCGTGTCGGTAATCTTAAATTATCTGTAATTTTTGTTGGCGGGATTTTTTCCATGTCAGGGTTTTGTCAGGGAAACTCGTGTAGGTATTTCTTCCAGCGGGATTATTTGCGCCGGGAATAGGACGACTACCAGCCGATTAGTCCACTGAGAAATGGGGAAATGAGGGATTCAGAATGAATAATATTCTATTGAGCAGGTGGAACATAATTGAGAAGTGATTTTGGGTTTGTCACGGGGCTCCAACAAATATTTTTTTTTTTTTTTTTTTACAAAATATTTTTTTTTTTTTTTTTTTTACAAAGATGAGACCCCCTTGATCACAAACTTGTTAAATTTAATAGCAGAGGGAGCGGGAAGGGGAGGCATGAAAAAATTTTCAAAGACTGAAGGATTTTAGAGAGCCAGTTGTAATCTGAATATATTTATAATTCTCCTTACTATGGAGGCCAAATGTTGACTGCAAGTGGGAGAATGCACATACAATATAAGTCCATTAGTTATGTGTTGTAAAGATACAGTACCTTTAGGACAGTAGATAGAAAGGGGCAGATTTGGGATCGATTTCCAGCAGAGCAGTTAAGGAATGGGCAGGAAGAAATTCTCTAAGGACAAAACATAAAAAAGAATTTCTACCAATCGAGGGGAAGAAAGCTAGTGCTAAGAGTACTATACAGTAATAATAATTGTAAAAGGTCTTGCTAAACATTTATTTCTTTGTCATCCTATTGGGGTTCACCGCAGACGTTGGGGTATAGTAGGTGATCTTAGAGTCAGGGCACTTTAAGAACTTTTTATTGTTAACTGGAATTCTCCACTCCAACTATTCCCCTTCCATATGGGAAGCACACCTTTTCTTTTAAGTGCCTCTAAGAGTCGGGCATGTTTTGTGAAGCCCGTGGGCTGCCCTCACCCCCAACACTCTGCAGCGGGAATACGTTAGCAGCTATCGGCTCCTGATACAGTGATAGCCATGACTGCAGCAGACCAAGCACTTAAGTGATGCAGTGGGCATTTTGCGCTATCCGATTTTATATCGATTTACAGAGAATATATTATAGGGGTATATTCAAAGTTAAATATATATTTATCACGTATCTGCAGATATTCGTAACTAATTCTCTGATTTTTATTTTAAAGATAGAAGTTCATGATTAGTAACTGAGTAATGGCTAGAGTGCCAGGCCATGTCTTGTTTTTTGTACAAATTCCCCTTGCCTTGTGCACCGGTCATATATATTACTTACTTTATAAACTGATTTTGTAGCTGCCTCCATTTTGGATATGTGTGTGTATATATATTACACACACACACACACACACACACACACATTTATTTGAACAGTTTGTGAAATGATTCAAAGGAAACTGGAGAGCAGTGTGTACGGGGGCATAGTTAAGCAGATTGGGGCTACAATTGTTACTATAGATCTGACCATCTGACCAGATGTTGGATCAGATCTTAAAACCTTCAGTGTGTGCCCTGCTTATGACTAAGGAGATATCTGAATAAATTTTAAATACCCATATAAGGGAGCGTGTCACATTTCCACACATTTTAATATCATATTTTAACCTAAACCTAACAGAGATTAATAAGAAGGGCTTTCGACTTTGACGTATTTATTCAAAGAATGATGGCTAAACTGCACTGAAATGTGGTGTATAGCAGGCAGTGAAGGTAGCGGGTCCATAATGAATAGCAAGTTATTGTCAGCAAAAGACATATGTCTTTTATGTGTTAGTCCATGGGCTGAAAAGCCTTTGAAACCTCACAGCAAGGGGCTCAATAGCCAATGCAAGTATTAAAGGAGGCAGGGGACACCCTAGCCATGTACCATTGGCAATATTGAAGATTTGAGACTAAAAGCTGTTACTGTGTATTCTAGTCCTTACAATAGAGAGAAAAAAATAGAATTTAGAATTCGATATTTAGCCCAGTGGTCCGTGTTAAGGAGAGCGATAAGTCTGACATATTTACAGGGCTACTTCACAGGTTTAGGGATAGCAATTACCTGACGTAATTACTTAACACTTTGTAGGCGGAGGGAGGCATTTAAATTGGACAGTATGGGCTGGGTTAGGCCGTAACGTAAGTAAATCCATTACGTACGTAAATCCATTACGTACGTCAGGACTTTGAAAAGTTAAGGTAGGGTTTGGGAAGCATAAAACGGCCAAAGTACGTATGAGCGAGGGGAGTGCTTAGGGGGTACATAGAAATTACGATAGCGCAAATACGCTATGTGATTTAACGTAACAATCCCGTAGGTCTGGATCTACCCCATTATTTGTAAAACATGTTTTATATATGTACATATTTGTTACAGTAATTTTTTATATCCTCTATACTTTTTTATATGTAACAAAATTAAATATATTTCTGACTCTACAGTGTGCTGCTTTCTTTTGGAGTAATTAGTGTACTGTGGTAATGTTATGACATTTAGCTCCCCTTATCTGCATAGTACAATATTTATTTCAATGATTAGCTGTATTTAAATTTCTAGTGTGTCTGCACTTTTTCTCCTGCCTTACTCTTGGCACTAAACTTTTCTATTTCTAGCTCTTGGAATTTGGAGTAAAATAAACACTATAGCATGTCTGTGTGATCACTGGTCTATATCAATTGTGCAAGAATATAATGTTAATCAGAACTTTATATTGTGTTTTAAATACTCTGTTAAAGCAATAGTTTTAAAAAATAATAAAAAATACTATTTAATTTTGTCCAGCTACAATATGTTGTTATATACTATTGTTTTTAGATTTTCTTTCTTAGCACAGCAGTCGTGGAGTTGGATTATTATGGCAACCACTGATTTGACACATGGTGTTTTCAGCAGAAAGGACTTGGAATTCCTCTTTGTCTATATCAGTGGCTCACCCAGGGAGGGTTTCTTGTTGCTCAGAAACCCCCCATATTGAACATTTAAAAAAAAAAAAAGAAAAATGTGCAAAAGAGGCATGGCTTAGTGGCCATATGAGGCAGACTGACATGTAGGATGATGGTAATGGCCTTAGCTGCCATAGGGAATCAGGTGGGGATGGTGAATGGGTCACAACAAATTTAACAGTGCTTATGCACTGACACAAGCTCTGGTCCATTGTGTAATGTGCTTTACTAAAGCATTGTATACTGCTATTGATATTAGATCTGTTCCTTCACTATAATACTACTATTTTACTGTGTGAAAGAAGTAAATTATAAATTACTTAAAAAATATCAAAACACGACTTGTTACAGCCAATAACCAATGCATTTCATTAATGTAGATTTATTTTATTTTTATTATTTTCAAACCTACATTATAAACTTCCTGCTTTCACAGAGAATGTTAATGGACGTCTTGCATGTCTTCGCAGTCAGATAGTATGACCGTATTATCATTTTTCATATGTTTTTTTTTTTTTTTAAGTAGCTCCTTACAATTTTATACAGTGCTTCACATCAACCTCTGTCGCATTACAGTCTAATTCCCTAACATACACACACACACACAATCACAGGCTAGGGGTAATTTTTGCCCCATGCGGCATGACAGTGGGGGCGGGAACAGAGCTTGGATGGGGCAGAGCTTATTTGTCCCGTTTTCAGGCTCCAAAATGTTGAGAGCTATGCTAATGTACTCCATATGTATTACACGCATTGGAAACCCCTTTTTCAGAATATACTGACCCTTTCTGCCATCACAATGTGCTTTGAGCCTCTATCTGTCAGCCATTTTTATTTGTCCAGCATTAGCATATTAAAAGTAGATTATAATTCCAGAAACAACGCTAAAAAAACATATTCATGTATGAATGCTTCTTGGATTACTATTTAAATTTATATATGAGATTGCTGCTTTTTGGTATTGTTTGAAAATGTTTTATATTATTATTGTTATTATCCATACCATTTTAATTTTTACATTTTTATTTTAGGAAAAATTTTGTGAATTTACGTCAGATGTGCAGCAAGTACCAAAACAGATGACATGGTAAATGAAAGCTAGTTCTAACATTCTACTCAGGTTCCAAGTTTTGGTTAGAATTATCAAGAACATAAAATTTATTATCTTTGAAAATAATGTAATAACATTACTGTTGGTAATATGAAACATTAAAGTACCTTTTCTATGAAAAAACTTAAAGAATAAAAAATCTTATTAAAATCACTTCATTCACTACATTATCAAGCCATTTTGCTTTTATTTTCCTTTATGGTATTTTTCATATGAGAAACAAACAGTCAACTGTCGCATGTGGATATAGCTGTGTAAACAAAAATGCTTTTATGTGGGACTAATATTTTATGGTACAAGAAAGATTGTTTTGTTATTGTATATACACTTTGTAGGGCATCAGTAAAAGTTATTTGTTTAAAAGTAACTTGTGTTTAAGGGTAAGCTTTAGATTAAAACATCTAAAGTATTGTCACAGTAGGGAATATAAAACATGGAAACATTTATGTAGACTTCTAGTAAACATGCATTTTAAATTATAGACACAATTATGTGAAGCCTTTGCCACTGTGTTTAAAACATTGGTACATTCTGATAACAATTTTTTCTGTTTATTGACATTGTAGGTGCATCAGACCACGAAGCAAGCAAGTTGCAGTTGTAATCATGTGGGAAAAATTACTTCTTGTTGCTGGACATGGAAATGAAACTATATCGTATCCTTTAAGTTAATAATTTTGTTTTTACATATTTCCTATGGATACGTTTATAAATTGAACTTCATTTATTGGTTATTAAACCCTTACCAGATGTTTATTAAAACCCTTAACTTACAAAACATATTTCCCTTGGATGATGAGACCTTTATGGTTTCTGAACTTGATGGTGTCAGACTTATCTCTCACTCCACTCATGAATTTCTGCACGAGATTCCAAGTAGGTACCAAATTATTATATGTACATATAGCCTCCTTGATCCTTATAATTGTATTAGATTTTTTTTAAATGAAAATACATAGGTTTTAAAATTTTTACTGTAATTACTTGATATGTTGTTTTCTTAGTATTGTTCTTTCTTTGCTTTGTACAGTAATTCAGACTTTAGACTTTATTTTCTATTATAACACAGATATAAACAATTCAACAGGAAATTATATAACAGCAACAATCTAGGTGTTTTTTCCCCTAAGTTTTTAGTTTTTCCCTCATCCGTTTATCGGAATCTCTGTCCAACTTTGCATTCTGTGGTTGCACACACAACTGTACATTGCAGCCTATTCAGACACTTCTGGCAGAGAGGCTGGGTTGTGATCACAAGTGGGTATGCCTTGGTATGCTTATACTGTACATTGTTATACCCTCTCTGCATGTACCCATATAGAATTTCACACCATTTTCAGTTTGCATGAATGGGAACAGTCAAGATAGGCATTTTAGAGGAGTGGTTAGTAATGCGCAGACAGTGTGAACCTGTGATTACTGATCCTCACAAATCCATTACTTGTAAATGCAATTGCTGACTTTTTTTCATCTTTACTATTGTGATTTTGATCCTCTAACAGTGAAGAAGTAAATATAATATCACCATATGTGATAAGTTATAATTGGGATGCAGTTTCCTATATGAAAAGCATGTAATTTATTAATGATACAACCGAAAGCTTAATTTCGGCTGTACTATTGGCAACACATTATTTATTATGAAATAATGTATTCTTGACAGTGCACCATGTGGAATGGTCTTATTTTGACAAGGAACCCCTTCTGGTTAGGGTTAGGCTGAAGTCAGGATGGGTTTGGCTTTGGAGAAGGGAGGGTTAAGGTTAGGCTGTGGGATATGGAGGGGTTAAGGTTAGACAGATAGAAGGGGAGGGTTAGGGGAAAAATGGTCACCTGTAGCCATTGGTATAATCAGGTCCTGATTATTTGAAGAGTCCTTGCTGTCTTCATTGGAGCTGTTTGCCATAATACAGTGTGTCCCAAATCAGCACATTGTACCAGCGAACCATGCCTTTTATAAATATACCAAAAACATAATGAATCAAATCTGGCATTTAGTAGCAGAGAACTGAATACAGCCTTATTCAATAGAGAAGAGACAGGTGTCAATAATATGTTTTAAAGAAATAGATCCCAGTGCATTTATCAAAATATATTTGTGTAATATTTGTAGGTGAAGTTAGTAATAAAAACAAATAACACACATAGAGTTATATACCATGTGAAATTCATTTGGTAATATATCCCAAAAACAATTTCCTATGGGTTCCTTCCCTTAGAAGTTCCAGTAACTTACCTTAAAATGCTGAGTTAACTGAGTAAATAGGTTTTCTTTTCAGAATTCTGTGTCCCAAGGCATATGCTTGTTTCATTCATGCTTATTCATAGCGTTCAGACTGTTCATTGCCATGCATTTTGTTAAAGTACAAATACATACTGCAGTCCAAAGCTGGGGAAATGTCCACAATTGGCATAAAAATAATAAATAGTCAGTCTGACGAGAAAGTCCTATTAAAATATTTGTCCATGTGCTTATGTAACAGCTACCTATGTTAGAATATAGTCTGTTCTACAAATGCCAATAGGATCCGCCAATGAAGAATGCTTACCTAGTAATGAGATCTCTTTGGTTCGGTGCAGTAGCATGAAATGCCTCATTTCCTGTGATCCATAAAGCTGTGACCTCAGAGCAATCACTATGCACTTATTTTGTGGTGTAAAATAAATGAAGCAACAGTGATAGAAATTTCAAATTGATGAATTTAAAAAAGCATTATACTTGTTTGTGTGTTTTTATAGAAGCAACAGAAGACATTTTTAAAATTGCTTCAATGGCTCCTGGTGCACTTTTGATGGAGGCACAAAAGGAATATGAGGTATGGTGCATCCTGATAACTGTTGTTATGTTAAAATTGTGTCTACAACTCCAAGTTTTAGTCACATAGGGCTGGATGTAGAAATTGATTATTTTACTATTGGATCACTGAACAACAGATATGAAGGGGTTTACGATTGTAGGAGCATGTTATTAATGCATTTGTGCGTTCACAAAGTTATCCAGTCCTCTCACACAGACCGTTTTCTGTTAGCCGGAGAATTTCTTAATTTTTCTAACTCCAGCTCAACGCAAAAATTGCGGCAATGTTGAAGTCTGTATCAATACACATTGCGATAAGAATTCCGCTTACTTGCAGTCATACCTAACCCTCGTGAGGCAAGTCAAGTGCCCCCTAATGATGGGCCATATTCAGAGCTCCGGTGTTAAAGACCACATATCTACTTTGCAATAAGTAACGTAGATTATGTTAAAAAATTACCTCACATGCGCAGTAGCACATTTCTCAAAACTCCAGCCTCAATTGCATTGCGGCCGGAGCTCTGAATATGGCCCAATATCTCTATATGGGTCATAACAAAATTCTAAGTGGGTTGCCATAATCCGATAGAATTGAAGAAAAAATTGGTGATATTTAGATGTCAGGATCAAGCCCATTCTTCGTATTTGCTCTTCATTTAGTGGTTGTAGTAATTATAGTGAATATGTATAAATAAAGTTTTAAATCTTGTTTATATTAGATTTACTATATGTCCATCTTTTTAGGGAATCTGTTTCTTTATTTCTGAGGTAATAGTTTTCAATTCACTATCACCGGCGTCTTCTCATTTGGATTTTGGATATTACAGTAATAAATGTAGTAAATGGAGAAGGTTTTTGACATAAAATTTAAAATTTTTGTAAATTTTTTTCTTGAAACTGACTTTATTCGAGTGTGGTTTGTCAATGCCATGCTCTTCATTTTGAAAGGCGATCATACTACAGCTGAATGCAGACTGCCTGCAAATGGCAGCAGCCTGCATTTTAGAAATGCAATTCTATCCTCCAAAAAGGTGAGTAATTTTACCTAATTCCTGCAGCCTAACCTTCCCCTTCTTCAGCCCTAACCTTAACATTCCATGACCCACAGGCTAACCTTAATCATCCATGCCCCGCTGCCTAACCCTAACCTTTTACTCACCCTAATCTACCCTCCGCGGCCTAAAGCTATTGGGAACAGGGAAATCGGTTCACATTCCTAATAGGAAATTTTTATTTTCAAGCTAGTGGCTCTATCATCTTTGAAATACGACTCCTTGGATCGACTACCTGATTTCCTTTATTCAAATCAGTAAATCAACATTAAGGTGTGTTTGGCTGTAAAGTTCTCCTAAGACGAATATCTCATAAAATTTATCATCTGGATACCAAAGTAATTTCACAGCTATGTAGCAGCATAAGAACCGAACCGCATACTGGCATAAAGCTTAATTTTAATGAATTATTTAATTGTTGGACATTTATTATTAGTATTATTATTCTTTTCTGCATGTGTTCTTGGTAATTTATGTTTTTATGTATGCATCTAGGAAGCAGCATTTTTTGAAGCAAGGACATTTAGGGTGTTCTTAACACTGTATCATTAGCACTGTTTACCTGATTAAGCATTACACATAGTGTGAGACAATCTTTTTTTTGACTCTCTGATTGTTGTGAAGGGATATTTGACATAGAAGCGCAGCCATTTCTTTTGCTACTGTTTAGTTTTGTTTTGGAGTCTGACCACTCCCCAAACATGGCCGCTGCAGGCTATTCAAATGCAGGTAGTGTCTTAACAGAGACCTCCTGTGTACACATATAGCAAATGGATAGGGACTCACCTACAGGAGGTGCCTTGACGCTGGGCAGGTGAGCTTAACCCAATATAGCTATATTGTGAACTAAACCTCCTTTTTATTTATGTGCAGACACATAGTGTTATTTAATGTATGTTTGGAGCGCCGGACCTCTTTTGTTCCGGATATTTGACATGTCTATATTTACACTGTGGATGGTATCAATAGGTACCAAAGTTGTCTCCTCTATTTCTGTGTGCAGTAGGAAGACTATACTCATTATATTCAATTGATAATATTTAGAGACCTGTATAGAATTCCTGATTTATTAGAGAAAGGTATAATATAGGGAACAGACCAGACTTTTATTTTAACACATCACTTTTCTATATTTTTGCACTTTCTGCTTTTATGTTTTAAAATACTACTAATAGAGGTTTATTTTATCTTGCTGTATACTGTATTAATGTAATATTAAATAATCTTATCTAATAACTTTATGTATTATTTAATAATTTACATACCCATGCTAGATTTGCAGATAGAGAGAAGCAAAACTGGATTTAGACTTTTGCAAAAAGGGTGGTTTCCAATCGTTAGGTATCAGAGTTCCATACTGGTAGCATTTACAAAGGGGATGTGGAAATCGATTCTGCTACATGAGAGAAGGGAAAGTAATCCAGTCTGTAATCTTTTCTTAGCCAATTGCCATTTTTTATTTGTTAAACAGATTGTTTTTAATTGTATTACCACTCCATGGTATATAATAAATTTAAAGTATAATGAGTTTTGTACAGTAATCACAAAGTCATAATCTATCTTTGCATTTTTCTTTCTTTTAGAAAGAGAGTCAGAAGGCGGATGACTACCTTCGTGAAATAAAGGATCAAAACATTCTTCCTTTAGCAGTAGCAAAGTGTACTGAAGCAAGTGGTTATGAACATTCACCAGAAATGCAAAAATCATTGTTAAAAGTAAGTTTAATAAGATAATATAAATTTCTTTACCAGACATGCTTTTCTCAGCAATTTTTTTTTGTCTTTGTTTACCACTGAGCAATCAGGTCATGTAGTACATTGCAATGGTTATATTGATTTCGAGATATATATAAGTATAATTCTTGGCTTTTTTAGTACTACCTCTTTATGAGTAATATTGTGAACAATATAGATTTTAGTCGACAAGATACTCACTCTATGTAGTGCTACAGGTCAAATATGGCAAAATATTATTATTTTAATTTTATTTATTTAATTAACAGTTTACACAAATAGGTACAAATAATGCACAATAGCATTGTGTAGCAACATCTATGGCTACAGAGATCCACTTGTGCTAATAACCAAAAACCAGTAGACAATGAAAGAAAATCCAACAAATCGGGTAGTTATTGATTAGATGCAGGGAGTTTTGAAGAATAGAGTCACGCTGCCGGTAACGCAGCAGGTGGACAAAAATACTGTTGTATTATATAATATTGCTTTATCCAAATGCACTTACCCTCAATCCTTTCCACAATACTGTCTACTCATTTCTTGCGGCTGGGAGTGTGATGCCAGGAGCTTATATGACTTAACTGGGGAGCATAGTAGTAATTATTGATAATTAGTAAACCTGTTTCCCCCAGTCCCCCTGGATTTGACCAGGCAGATACGACTTAGTCCACATAAAGATTGCAGGATCGCCAAGAAAGCCTGAGGGACTTTTATACTAATGTTTCGAAATGGTATAACAACCTAGGAAGTATGCTCATTTTGACAATAATAATTATTATTATTGTTTATTTATAAGGCACCACAAGGTCTCCACAGCGTCATACAAAATAAATCAAAATATAGTATAGACATACAGGACAGGAAAGAAACACAGCAAAGTACATAATAAAAGACAATATAATTATAAAAATATTTTAAAAATACAATAAAGTGAAGCAAGCACAGAACGCAAGGCAAAATACGAGGTGTCAAGCTTGGTAGATCAGGGAGGGAGGATAGAGCGCGGTGAGAGTTTGGGGTAAGGTGAAAGGGTAGTAGAGGGGGACAAGAGGGTACGAAGTGAGGGGGAGTGGTAGAGGAGGGAACAACACTAGGATGGAGGACCCTGCTCACATGAGCAAACAGCAAAGTGAGAGGGATGAATTTACAGAAGACATGAGAAGGGGGAATTGTTATGTGTCCAAACCAAGAAACAAATTTAGGGGTGCCAAACTGAGAGATCCTGTTTTAGGGTCTGGAGAATTGTAGGGTAATTTGCCTGAAATAATTGGGAATAGTTTTTAGTAAGGTAAATCCCAATTTAACGGATCTTGATAGAGGTGCCAGAGAAATTTAAAATCGTGTTGAAGTGATGCTAATATTGAGCGAAGGAGGTGTAGAAGGAGAGCCTTAGACTTTGTGTACCTTTCACACTTAAGAGTAAAATTGTGAACTTACCTCAATATACGCTCGTGAAAAATCTGCATTCAGAGAAAAGAAAGAACCCAGTTAACCACCCCCTTCTGTGTCAGGAGTGCTACGTAAGGACGTAAGTCTTTCTTGTGCATGATTAGGTATATGCAGACTTTATGATGTTTGAATCAGACGTGCGTTTAGGTGCTTAAAATTTCTTCTGATTCAAAGATAAGTAACTAAACGCAGTGATTAGTCTTTGGAAAAGTAAAAAAAAATGTTTATTTCTAAAAACAGCAAGAACTATCATTAACATATGTAAACAAAGATAGGCATTTCAAATTTAACTTGAAATAAATATGGGTCATGGGTCAGCGCTAGGTCACACTTATGATGTTGGCAAAAAAAGATATCATTCTCTATGATATCTATAATCTCATTCCACAGGTGAATGTTAGATAAAGATAATGGTAACTCCTCACCAGGAGTTTCAAGGACGTGTGGTAAAAAGATAAAAGAATAAATATAAATTACAATTTATTCCAAAAATTCATCATAAAAGCATGACCATAAAACACTGTAAAACATAAACAACTGTATTGCATAGAAAACCAAGGATGCTAATATCTATATAAAGCGGCACTCTAGGATAATAAGCTGTAAGTGGCCGCACAACAACTGTAAAAAGTAGCAACTAGGTGTAGAGAAACATTGTTTCAATGTAACACAATGTAACACTACATGCACTATATGCAATGAGGACAGATAATACCCAGGCAGATGATTTATCACGATCCGCGTTTCGGGCTAAGACTGCCTCTTTCTGATTGCTCTTATTTAAGCTCCCTGTTAAATCAGTTTTGACTTACTATTGGTTGGCTTCCTTTTGGTTTGCCGACATCACGCTCGCCCACTGGAGGTGGAATCAAGTGGATCTCAAAAGAATTAACCCTTGTTGTACAATAAAAAATAATAATAAATACACTATATTAGCCCCCTCATTCTGTTGTATAAAAATATATGAATAAATAAATTAAAAATCCATGTAAACAGCGTATAAAAAATCTGATGAATAGCACATATAAAATTCATAAGAAACATGCATAGGAAGTGTATCTTATCAATCATCAAGGTCTATTTCATAAATCATATACAAATATCCTGATGTAAACTGTGATAAGTCTTTAGCAAGCTCCACTAGAAGTGGGAACATTTTAAATTCATTACAGGGAGTGTCCCTTAAGCAACCAATGTGGTTTACAAAAGAGGTAGCAACTACAGTGAAAGCAAAAAAGATGGCCTTTCAGAATTATAAGCAATCTCAGAGTAATGATGACAGGGAGGTGTATTTTACAAAGCAGAAGGTTATCAGAGCAGCAAAGGCACAAACTGAAGAAAAACTGGCCCACTTGGTACAAAAAGGGGACAAAAGCTTTTTTAGGTATATAAATGAAAGGCGAAAAACAAAGGAGAGTATCGTAAGGCTCAAAACGGAAAGTGGAATTCTTATTGAGAGTGAAAGGGCTATGGCAGATCATCTTAACAAGTATTTCTGTTCAATATTCACAAAAGAAAGAGAGGGGAAGGGTCCA
>WWET01000667.1:20451-34358 GCA_011038615.1 Limnodynastes dumerilii | reverse complement strand
GGAATTAGTAGCAGAAAGAGGGAAGTAGTAATGCCCCTTTAAGTAGTAATGCCCGTATCATTGGTACGCCCTCACCTAGAATACTGCGTTCAGTTCTGGAGGCCATATCTCCAGAAAGACAAATACATTAGAGACTTTGCAAAGAAGAGCAACTAAAATGGTCTTTGGCCTTTGTAACAAATCATACCAAGAAAGGCTAGAGGAACTAAACATGTATAGCTTGGAGCAGAGAAGGGAGAGGGGGGACATGATAGCAGCTTTCAAGTACATTAAGGGTTGTGACCAGCTAGAGGAGGGTACCATTTTTCAAAAGAAAAGGTGTAATAGAACACGAGGGCATGGATACAAACTGGAGGGTGGTAGATTCAAAGGAAATGTGCGGAAAAATTACTTCACTGAAAGGGTGATAGATAAATGGACTATTCTCCCATCTGAGGTGGTTGAGGCCAATACAGTAGAACAATTTAAACATGCTTGGGATAAATATAAGGGTATCCTAAATTGTAAACCAAATTGAGGGTAAATAGGGTCTAGGGTCAGTAGAGTTTTCAATAAACAAATGGGCAGACTAGATGGGCCATGTGGCTCTTATCTGCCATCACTTTCTATGTTTCTATATACAACCAATTTATATACTATTAACGAGAAGTTTATCAAATTCATAAAAGAAATCAGGGATCAATGTAGAAGCACTCCATAATACAAATGCATTAAATAAATACATAAAAACATACATGTGAGATATATCATGTCAATAACAAAAGTATATTAAATGATTGTATTCAAATAATATATACATATTAATACTCTTGAGTTGTATTATATTCCAATAGAAATATGAAGGGTCAGAGGTTAGTCTAAATAAATATAATAAAAGGAACAAAAGAGAGGTCCAGTTGCAGGATAAGAAAGAGATACATATGGATACAAGTAACAATCACTTCAATTTGGCTTTTGTCACACTGCAATACAATTCTGAAAGTAAAATAGTGGAAAAAATTATTAGAAAAAACTAGCACCTCTTTGGTAGAAGATCTAGTACTTTAAGAGATAGGGCCATATTCAGAGATTCGTTTTTGAGGGAATTTCCGTGCGTAAATTTAGGATCGGATCATGTGTAGTAACTTTATGTACGTAGTTTACGTTGACTATACTCGCGGAAGTGCCTAACAGATGTACATGTGAATTGCACTTGGGAACATATGCATGGAAATCAGACGTACGGGAAAATTTACATGAATGTGGGTGGGGGGAGGCATTTAAATGAACGCATGGAGACGCGGTTATCAAGAATCGCACCGACGGAGCACATATACGTACGTAAATACACACGGAAAGAACAGAGTGGTCTGTGGACTTCTCGGTCACTGACCGCACGTCCGGGAGAGGGGAGTGTCGGGGTTGTTAGTGAGTGTTTCCTTGCTCCGGCCGTTCGTATAATTGCGTACCTTTAAAAAAACGGATCTCTAAATACGCCCCATAGTTATCACCAAACCTAAGTTTGTTTATAAAAGAGCCATTAATTTAGTCTACATATATATAATAAAGCTAAAAATCCCTGATTAAGGGCAGATGACGACACATGTTGGTCCGGACTACCTATAAATCTCTAGGATTTTAGGTTAGTTATTTAAATAAGCTGGTTGTTATAACTATCTAGACATAAGAAGGGGAGGAGAAGGTCTGACCCAAAACCTATAGTACACTCTATACTTATTAGTAACCATCGTGTAAATATCTACGTGAAACATTATATGAAATTGTTATATGAGGTAGAAAATGACTTGTAAGGGAAGAAAAAATATATAACCCCAGTTTAGTGTAATATGTGAACGACAGTGATGTGATATAAAAAGAATTATCTCAAAATCAATGGATTATGGAATTCAAAAATCAGTAGCCATCACTTCTTGGGGGGGGTCTCCCCTCCCAATACCGGCCAAGTTCTTCCCTGCTTGGCTTTAAAGATCAGACGGATTTTGGCATGGCCAGGGTGGTATGACTGTAGGTGATGTACTCTCATAACTCCTTAGGTCCTAGGTTTGAGTCCAGATGTGGTTCTGAAAAGAAAAGAAAGAAGAAAGGTGAGTGTGGCTATATAAACCATTTTAACTCATATTCTAAATTCAACCCGTGAGGTTCTAATGTGTTCATATTGAAAATTATTTTCATTTCTGTCTAAGCTAAGTTTCTGTTAAGATAATTTCTTCTCCAATGACCCCTAACATGTATTATTCCAAGAAAGCTAGAAATATACGTAGGGTCACAGTTATGATGGTTTTTTAAATGACAGTGCATGAGTCTGGACTCCTTTTTTAATGTTGCGTATATGTTCAGCCCAGCGGACTTTAAGAGGTCTTGACCAGTATACTGCAATACACAAATGCATTGTATAACGTAGATGCAGTTTTTAGTCACAAGTAATGAAACTCTCTATCTTAACCTTACATTTTGGAGATGTATTCAACAACTTTCTTGACTCCAGATATAGAGGCACATGTACAACACATAGAGCAATTACAACATCTGTAGAATCCTTTATTAACCACTGTAGAGGAATTCTTCAGATCTACTGGGGGAAGTGCTGGTCTAATTAAATGATTTTTCAGATTGGGGGCCTTTTGGTATATGAATTTGGGCTTGTCACTAATGTATTTCTTTAGATACTGATCCTCTTTTAAAATGTTTAAGTATAAGTTTCTCTATTTTATAGAAGGGATATTTGGGAAGGGGTTGGGACTTTTTAGGTATCAGTAAGTTTTCCTTAGTCTTTTCTTTATCTAAGTTATATAAATTTTCATCTTTAACATTGTATCTAGAATTCTCCTCCCTAGTTAGTTCCCCTAACCTCTTTTCTTACATAATCTCATGAATAGACTAGAAAAATTACTTGTCAAAGAAAGTAAAAGTAAAAGAATGCCACACTTGAAAAATATTTAGAAAAATATTTAGAGGAGGACATCATCACTGAAGGTTTATTAATATCCAAAGATGCATCATTTACATCTGAGGATGCTGAGTTTGAAATCAGCTTTTATAAAATACTTAAATCATGCTCCTGTTCTTTAATTAAACATCATTCAAGACAGATGTAAATGTCTTAAGAATTTGGAATCACAGATGAATTAAACACCCTGAATTTTCCCTTCAAGGATCTGAGGAATTCAGATCCTTGGAGGAAATTAAGAAAAAAAATAGATCTTTGAGAGGTGCTGATCATACCAAAGAAAGTGTGATATACTAGATATGAAATCAGACACTATTCTAAAGAAGCAATGTCCTAGTGTATAACTGGAGATGAAGGATTATCTAGTTTCAACCACTTCCTGCCTCCGGTCACCGCTAGGGATGGGGCATACAATATAGAATAACATCCTATGAACCCTCCCAATTAGAAGAAAGTAGGGATATAGATCCCGCTAAAAATCGTTTTACCAATCCACCAATAGATAATAATCAAAATTCCAATCAGACCCTACCATGAGAGAGAACACTCCAATAATAGAAATAGGGAACCTAACAAAGGCTTTAATCATAACCCGGGGCCCAACTATGTACAATCAAGGGGGTAAACCCCATTATTCCAAGAATACTAGATATAATGGGTAAGAGAGGTTCTATAGAGATGCACCACCCAGATATTATAATACAAGGAAACCAGGGGGTTATTACAAGAAATTCTACAAACCCCCAACAATACAGGAACCAAATAAATGTTTACAGTTTTCAATATAATAGAGATAGATCAGATATAGATGGATGGCAACAGACACATTATGATTACCCTAGATATCCTCAACCATTTAATCAGTATTATCTAGAACATTTTAGAAGGGATTATGAAGATAGGAATAGGTAAGAAGTTTTGAGAGAACCAGATAAATATCTTTATATTGAAACATTTTTTAGAGGACAGTAGGAGGGAGAGATCACCCAGATAAAGTCCAGAGTACGGAAGAGGGGATAAAGGGGAGGTAATAGGCCACATAAGAAATCCCTATATCTTAAAAACAAAAAAAGAAACTAATACGAAACCCCTCTTAGAATCCATAGAACCTCTATCCAAACAAGGTGGCATTGAGATATTCAATCTAAGTGGTTATCCCCTTACCCCAACAGAAGTAGATATTCTTAGTAGGTGTCTCAATTTTGCACCTTCAGCCAAATGCGATAATTTTAATCTATTTAGGCGTGTCCAAAGGTTTGTAAAAAAACTCACATTGAAAAAGATTTTTATGGGTCAAGATAAAACTGAATCCCTCATTACTGAGCAGCCTTGTAAATAAAAATCAGTTTTTTTCCCCCAAATTCAAAAGGGAATTTTGTAGAAACTTTCGAAAAATTAGTGATTCAGAATATATACAAATTGAATTGCCAAAATAATCATATCAGATCATATAAAACTATAGAGAGTTAGAATTGAACAGGAAAGGAATTTTAAGCCCTGGAAGAACTCAAGAACAATAAGGATATCATTATTAAGGCCGCACCGTAGTTATTTTAAATAGAGTGAATTATATTAGGGAGATCGAACGCGGATCAGATAACATATCGGAAATTGAAGGGAAACCCTACTAGCAGACTTCAGATTTCATTGAAAACTCTACTTGATAAATACCATACGAAAGGTACTATCTCAGACCAGGAACGCAATTTTATTTATGTCTCAGAACCCATTATACCAATTATGTACATTTTACCCAAAGTCCACAAAAGTCTTTCAAACCCCCCATAGTGGCGGGGACAGGCTCTTTGTCATCTAACCTGTCTATGTTTGTGGATTTTCATCTTCAACAATTCATGGGAAATATCCCCTCTTTCCTTAAGTACACCACTGATCTCCTTAATTTTTTGAAGCAGGTAACTTGGAAAGAGGGATATAGGATGGTGACTGCTGATGTGTCATCACTCTATACTATTATTGCACACAATAATGAGATATCAGCAGTTAAGAGATTTTTAGACCGTTCCTCAATAACTAATGAGTTTTTAATAGACAGCATTGATTTTATTTAGAAAAAGAATTATTTTAATTGCACAGCAATGGGTACCAGGTTCGCTTCTTGTTATGCAAATATATTTTTAGCGTGTTGGGAAGAAAATATTCCCCACGTAGGAGCGAACCAGGTACTCTGGAAAAGATATATAGACGATGTGTTTTTTTATATGGAAGGGGCCAGACAATACTATACAAGATTATGTTTATATTCTTCAACTCTAATCATTTGAATATCATACTTAATTTTGAGGAAAGTTATGTAGCTGCCAAATAGATAGATAGAAAAAATTGAAGTCACTCATGATACTTATGAAGAAAATTAGCCTTCCCGGCTCATATTTATTCGACGTTTCAATCAACTTTATGATTTTTCTCAATGTGTCCAACACAAAACAATATACAACCCACATACCCAAACGACATCTATATATAATCTAAGGAGACAAATAACATTGATAGAGCTTATCCCAGTCTCAAACTACATGGCGCCTCCAGTCCGGAACTCATCGCATACTCCATTTACTGTTACCTGCACTAGGACCAGGGGGCGGGTTGTGGGCGGTCCAGGCCATCACGGGCATAAGTTGCTAGGTAGCCACTATCAACAAAAACAATCCGTTAAAAACAACCGATCAGAGGACCTAATAGATGCACATGATATTTCAAATTCCTCAAAGTTAACATGTCAAATTAATGTACCATATACCTGAATTGAATATAAAAAGATAAAGGAATCTACAGGTTCATAAAGGATATGCTAAGAATGAAAGCAAATCAAATACTCTAAAATAGCACAAGTCAAGAACTCGCTAGCTTAAACTCATCTAGTCCATCTATACTAACAATCAACAGAATATTAGAAATTTACAAAAAGCAGTTCAAGGGGAGTAAATCATTCAAACCTGAGGGGGCAACAGCTCGCAGTTTATATATCCACTGTCTCTCCCGTTGCAATAAGAGTTATTACCGCTCACCCCCACTGGGGGGTTTAGGGATGTGGTCCACCCCCATCCATCGAATATTCATCAGTGTATGTTTCTCCTTCAGCCAATGTTTCGCCACAGGCTGATCAGTCCGTTTTCTTTTAAATATAATTTTAATTGCTGAGTGATGCAGAGTAAGACGTTCTTTTAATTTTCTGATCGTCTTGCCCACGTAAACAAGCCTGACCCTAACCCTCCCTTCTCCCTAGCCTGACCCTAATACTCCTTTCTCTATAGCCTAACCTTGTGACCCCACTTCCCGCAGCCTGTCCCTAACCCTCCACTTCTATGGTCCTAATCCTCCTTGCTAAATGCATAACCCTAACCCCCCCTAAAACTAAAATGCCCCAGAGAGGTTACTCACCTCTGCGGAGCTGTCAGCGGCAGGTGCGGCAGGTCCTCTGCAAAAATTAACGGCTCTCTCTATTTCGCAAAGCGGGCCATCGGGACGGAGACTGCAACCAAGTAGATCTGAAGAATTCCTTAACAGGGGTTAGTAAAGGATTCTACAGAAAGTTGTTGAATACATTTCCAAAAGTAATGGTAAACTGTTTAAAAAAGAGAGTTTCATTACCTGTGATACTAAAAACTGCATCTACGTTATACAATGCATTTGTTGATTGCTGTATGATGGTTGGACATCAAGACTTCTTAAGGTCCTCTGGCTTGAACATACACGCAACATTAAAAAGCACTGTCCGACCATTTTAAAAACCATCATAACTGTGACCCTAAGTATATTTTTAGCTTTCTTGGAATAATACATGTTAGGGGTCATTGGAGAAGAAATTATCTTAACAGAAACCTAGCTCAGACAAATGAAAATAATTTTCAATATGAACACATTAGAACCTCACGGGCTGAATTTAGAATTTGAGTTAAAATGGTTTTTATAGCCACACTCACCTTCTTTTCTTTTCAGAATAACATCTGGACTCAAACCACGTGCAATAACACTAGGACCTAAGGAGTGTAAAAAATTATGTAAGTACATCACCTGCAGTCCTATTGCCCTGCCCAAATCCATCTGATCTTAGAAGCCAAGCATTGTAGGGCTTGGCCAGAGTACCGTAAGTGATGGCTACTGATTTTTTAAATCCTTTTTAGGATCCATAAGGGTATTTTTGACATTTCATTATGGTAATATTATTCATATTCCATTCACTTTGAGATAATTATTTTTATATCACAGCACAGTCATTCACATATTACACTAAACTGGGGTTATATATTTTTCCCCCCTTACAAGTCATTTACTGTCTTAATTTTCACAAAACATTCTCATATGATGTTTCACGTAGATATTTACAGATGGTTACTAATAGGTATATAGTGTCCTATAGGTTTTGGGTCAGACCTTCTCCTCCCCTTCTTATAAGGATGTCTAGATTTATTATAACAACCAGCTTATTTAAACACCTAGCCTAAAATTCTAGAGGTTTATAGGTAGTTCGAACTGACATTTTTGTCATCTGCCATTAACCAGGGATTTTTAGTTTTATTATATATATGTATACATTTTTAATATAAGTATACATTTTTCTAGGCCGGTTATAAATATTTTTTAGGTTCTAATTTATTAATTCCCAGTTTTATTCTAATCTGTTTTACCATTGTTCCCAATCTTCTCAGTTTTTAAGTAATTTAACAGATTTTATCCACTTTACTGGTTCACAATTCATTAATTTTGCATTTTAGTCAGAATTTGGGATAATATATTACACCCCCTTGTTTATTACTTTGGGATATTTTTACTGTATGGTGTTTTCATTCTAAATCCTCATAATTTTTTAATTCTTAGCAATATTTTTAATATTAGGTTTATGTTTCATATTATGCATATTCTTTTATTATATTTTTTGGGACAATTATAGTGTGCTTTTAGATTGACCTCTGATCCTTTATTTCTATTGGAATATAATACAACCCATAAGTATTAATATGTATATATTATTTGAAATACATCCATTTAATATACTTTTGTGATTGACATGATATATCTTCCATGTATGTTTTTATGGATGTATTTATTTATTGTATTTGTATTATGGAATGTTTCTACATTGACCCCTGATTTCTTTTATGAATTTGATAAACTTCTCATTAATAGTATATAAATTGGTTGTATATTTGTATATGATTTATGAAATAGACCTTGATGATTGATAAGATAAACTTCCTATGCATGTTTCTTATGAATTGTTGAATTTTTGGAATAAATTGTAATTTATATTTATTCTTTTATCTTTTTTTTCTTTTTCCCCCACATGTCCTTGAATCCCCTGGTGGGGAGTTATCTTCATCTAACATTCACCTGGGGAATGAGATTATTATAGAGAGTGATATATTTCTTTGCCAACATCATAAGTGCGACCTAGTGCTGACCCATACACCGTTTTCTTTATTTTGTACGTGTTTTTTAGGGGAATTGGTAGACCCCTGGATTAATGGGATAGCTGCTTTATGTTTTCCTAGTGCATTGTATATACCCCACTTGTTGATTTTATACAACTTGAAATAAGAATAATAATGACATACTCTACAATTAGCATAAACAGATACTGCATGAAGTTAGAAATACAGTGATCCACTACATATAGAGACTTTCATAAAACACTTAGAAAATAATCATTTAAAAAAAAAGCAAAGCAAATATCTAATACAGTTAAATATAAGTAAATGTATTTGTGTTTGTTATCAAACTTTAAAGTTAATAAAAGTTCAAGATAAACCTCAAACTATACACAAATAATGGCAACTATACATGGGTAAAGTGTCACGAACTGTGAGGAATGGTGGGACCTGTCCCGTGTTTCCAGGAAATTAACAGACGAGCAGGAGTGAAGTAGAATTAGTGATTTTTAATAAGGATGGTTGCACAACACAGACTAAATGGTAGTGGAATAGAGTGAGGGTGAATGTCCAGAGAGTAGAAGATTGGTGGCCGGACTTGAGTGCAAAGTTCAGGATAGCTGGGTAGCTTGCTAACTGTATAACAGGGTGGCTGGATTAGAACTGAAGTCAGAAGCTGTACCAGGACTGTAGTGAAGACAGTGCTGGGTTGCGCCGGACTGGCGTGAGACCAGGACGGCAGGACCAGGGCTTGAGACCAGGACGGCAGGACTGGGTAGCAATGGTAGACTAAACTGTATAGCAACAGAATGCTTAAGCTTGATGCTAGGCAGGCTTGACTGGGTAGCAACAGTGACTTGAACCAGATGCTAGGCAGACACAGTGACTTGAACCAGATACAAGGCAGACTTGACTTGAATGCAATAGGCAGGAAAACTGTATAGCAACAGTGACTTGAACCAGATACAAGGCAGACTAGACTTGAATGCAATAGGCAGGAAAACTGTATAGCAACAGTGACTTGAACCAGATACAAGGCAAACTTGACTTGAATGCAATAGGCAGGAAAACTGTATAGCAACAGTGACTTGAACCAGATACAAGGCAGACTAGACTTGAATGCAATAGGCAGGAAAACTGTATAGCAACAGTGACTTGAACCAGATACAAGGCAAACTTGACTTGAATGCAATAGGCAGGAAAACTGTATAGCAACAGTGACTTGAACCAGATACAAGGCAGACTAGACTTGAATGCAATAGGCAGGAAAACTGTATAGCAACAGTGACTTGAACCAGATACAAGGCAAACTTGACTTGAATGCAATAGGCAGGACTGCTGGGACCAGTGGTGCCACGATGCAAGGCAGGCAGGTCAGGATTACCAGATTGCAGGAGCAGAGATCCAGGCACTGCTGGGACCAGTGGTTCCACGAGGCAAGGAAGGCAGGCCAGGATTGCAGGCGCACCGGGATCAGCAGACAGAATCAGGATACAATATTAAGACAGCCAGGCACCTAGAACGAACGAGTGGTTCCTAGAAGACCAGCATGGACTGTGCATAGAGTTCAAATAGTCCGCCCAGTGCACAGATTGGCTGAAGGAATCGTGTGTGCACCTGAGTGGCTGCTGGGAATCACCTGACAGGAGGCAAGATGGCGACGCCCATGCACCAGAGACGTAATGATGCAGATGCCTAATCCCAGACACAAGCACACATGCTCTAATGGAGACCCTTGCTGGAACCTCTGGAGGGCTGGAGAGTGAGGAAGCTGCTGCCAGACGGCCTGTGGCCAGGTAAGTGTGGTGCTTGCCGCCGCAGACCGCGACATAAAGTCTAGCACAAAATGTGAAATCAGCATAAGATTTACTAAATGAGCCTTTATTTGTTTAATTTCTAAACCCATCCATTTATTTAAAACATGAAGCAGGTGTGGCCTGAACTAATTAAGAGAAGACGCATGGCCTCACATCAAACAACACGGTTCTTCAACTTACAAGTGGTTGAGGGCTACCTTAACTTTTCCTGTGCATATGTTAGTTTACACAAGGCACTCCTACAGTACATGTGAATCAGTTTAAACTCTGTTGGAACACCCATACTGTACATTAGTAGCCTGTGTGCTGCTCATTTGCATTAAGATTCTTGCCCCTCTAGCCACGCATGCATGCCCCGTTAAGTGCCGATGTGTGCATCAGTCCTAAGTAACACGTACGTGTATGTGAATCAGTCGGCCATGGTTCCGTTTGTATGTATAGGTTCTGGGCATGCGCAGTTTAACTGATTGAAAAAATATGCACGTAGATTCTACGCTTACATAAGTTTGAGTATGGTCCATTATCATTAACTTTCTACCCAGACAGCTTACCGTAAGCAGCAAGCTCTTTCATTAGATTCAGGAGAGAAGTGAGGGGAGAGCTGAGAGTAAGCAAAACATCATCTGCAAATGTTGAATAAAATCTTAGCGAAACGCTTTAGATCAGAATTTAATAGAGATATACCACACTGGGAACACATTGGGGCAGGGAGCTTTTGGAAGGTTTAAGGGTGCCTGTGGCTTCTTCCAAGGAAGTTTTGCAACTTAATTGATTAGCTGTTGATTTAGATATCTAGGTGTCTGAGACCTCAAGGTATTAATGAATGCCAGTGGTATTACTATGCGGATCACTAGTTTTGCTGCATAAATTATATAGGGACTCATTATAGGCAGAAATGATGAGTTTATGGATGTGGGACCACAGATAAGATTCCCATGCTTATCTCTAATTGCTTGTATGTTTTGGGAAGCTTACTTTGATCTAAGCTGTTGAGCCAATAAAGTGTCAGATTTGTTACACTTTTCAAAGACGCTTTTGTTTAGCTAGTGAAAGGATTGCTCAGTTTTTTTCTCAAAAGCAATGTTTGAAGCTCTCCCCGCTGTGATTATTCCCAGCAAAGCTGGTGTGTGTTTATGAGTTTGTTCTAAAGAGGTTAATTCTAAAGTTAGGGAAATCATTTTTCTGCTTGTTTTTTTGTATCATATGGTTTGGGTCCAGCGGTCACTAAAAACACGCCTGTATCTTTTCTATTTCTGTAAATCTAGCCCCAGGTGTTCTCGTGAGCCACAGAAGAGTCCATACTAGGTGCCGGTAGGTGAAGCCGCTTAATGAGGTCTTTGCTGTTGGTGGAGTCTATAACCATGTAGGGACCGCCATTGATAACAACAATTAGTCGAGAGGGAAAACCCCACTTGAACTGGTATCCGTGGTCCCATAAGATAGTGATTTTGCAAGTCTCAGTGTTTAGGGATTGTAGAGGGAACCAGATCCTGGAAGATTTGGGGCTAGATTTACTAAATAAGTTAGCGCTCAGGCTGCTGTCTGGCCTGACCTAATAGTGTCCCAAAAGTCACTATAAGTAGAAGTAATCCAAAGAGGTAAGGTGGGTGCGTTCAAACAATTCACAGGTAAGTAGTGTAGAGTAATAGGAGATTTAGGTCCTAGTGGTGGTAGTCTATAGAGATGGTGGTCCTCGATGTTGCCTCAGTTGTACTGTGTCCCAGTAATGTGAGAAGCAAAAAGTCTGAGAGAAAGGTGTGGAGAAGCACAGAGGAGAGAGGCACAATAGTGTAATAAATTCAGTGTACCAGGATAAATGGTGCTGCTACTACTCACCCTGCTCTCTCCTTGAGGTGTTGCTTATCAGGAGGTTTGTGGCCAATGCTGCTTTAGAGTGTAGGTAGCTGATGAAGATCTTCCAGTTGTCGCCGCATCTGCCGTCACTGGGGCTGTCCGTGGGCTGGAGGAGTCCTCTCTTCCTGCATCCATTGTCACTCGTGATGTCCGTCTGCCCAAAGGAGAAACCCTCAATTGGTGCGGCTGGAGGAATCCTTTGGGGCGGGACTTTGTCCTGGAGCTGTGCGTCAGTCAGCGGCCTGACTGGGTGAGTTTTGATCACTGTACAGTGACGTCAGAGGAAGCAGGAAGTGCTGGAGATTGTGAGCTCAAGGATGCACAGTAGAGCTAATGTAGTTCTTTATGCCTAAAGGAGACATAAAGAAGAAGAAAGGAAAGCAAAAAGCAGCACAGAGGCTCTGCCAGGTCAATTTGATGAGGTTTAACTGATTCTGGAACATTGAAGATCCTCAAGTTGTTTAGATGTTCTCTATTCTTCAGCTCCTCTGTTTTATCAAGAATTCAATCTCTTCTCCCCAGTTACTGGTTCGCCTTGGGGCGGTCAGTTTACTGCTTGTCCCAAGTGCAGGAGGAAAGGTGGTTTGTTTTGGCATCTTTTATGGGATTGCCCAGCAGTCCAAAAATTTTGGACAGCAGTGCTCAACTTCATACGGAAAGCTGGGGTTCAATTCAATATCAACTGTCCTGGAAAATGTTAATTTGGGGTGTGATTCGATGAAGATCTGGGCAGGGATATACTTACATACATTAATGGCCTGTGTCAAATGGTGAAGGTGTGTATAGCGCAGACTAGGATGGCGCCAGAAGCCCCATCACTGATTGAGTGGGTGAGGCTGGTGGAGCAGACATTAAGTCATGAAAGGTTTGTGTCTGATAGCAGAAACACCAGACTAAAATATGATAGAATATGGTCGAGGTGGCATGAAACGGAGGAGGTCCATGAACTTTTGGCAAGGCATGGTAGTTGAGTTACTGGTGGTGGGGAGAGAGGAAATCCCATGGAATCTCAGAAATGCTAGAGGGCTAGAGGGATACTTCAGTGGGGCTTTTTGGGTTTAGGATATATTAGAATTCGGGTGTATTTGTGTGTGAGTAGGTGTGAGTATATATTTCCTGCTCCTTTTTCTTCCAAGACCGAATATTGCAATGCTGTAATAACGTGTTATATGTAGAAATATATGTTTCTTATTGATTAGTGCATGTTATGGGTTGAGATTGAACAAGTCATTTTATGCAGTGTATAACATACGGATTTGTATAATGTGGGAACAGTATACATATTTATATGAATGTGTACTTAAGATTAATTACATGTGGCAAAAAGGGGGTGGGGGAGGGGTTCGGTTATGTTATGTGTATTAATTGTATGTAACTCTGGAAAATCAATAAAAAAATTTAACACAAAAAAAAAAGAATCTCTCTGTGTAGATAGTATATATCTTGTGAGACTTCTCTGAGCCTTGATAAGGATAAAATAAAGTTCCTAGGGGCAGAGTCAGATGAAAAGCAAATTTAAAAAAAAAAAGCTTTATTTTGAGCATGCATCGATTCCAGTTCATTCATAAAAAGACATAACGAATACATTCAGGTTTGTATAGCTCTTTTCTGGCTCACATTCAAATTTATATATATATATATAAAAGTCATTCTGCTCCTCACAGTCATACCCATGCGCAGTAGCTGTGCTACTGTGCATGCCCAACAGTGAGGGGCAGAAAAAACTAAAAAAAACAGACACACAGATAGACCCACACTCCCCTCTTCCCCCTTTTACTTACCTTTAGCGGCGGCAGGAAGATCCCAGTATCCGGACCTGCTGCCTGCCCTCTCCTCCTGCCCGCACTGAAGTTCTTGCCACGTTCAAGATGGGGGCCAGGGTCCTTCCTTAGGACCCTGGCC
>WWET01000667.1:7569-20256 GCA_011038615.1 Limnodynastes dumerilii | reverse complement strand
AACTTTTAGAATGCAGAGGTAAGGTGGAGATGGTGGCAGGGGGTGCCTCCTCTGCTACCTACCAACAGAGCTGTTGCTAGGTAGCAGAGGAGGGACTCACCACCGCCATCATGAGAATGCCGGGGGGCTAGAACACATGGTCAGGGGCCTGTAGACATGATGGGGATACAGGTGGGGAGCTGGAGACACGATGGGGATATGGGGGAAGCTGGAGATATGATGGGGTTACAGGATATGGACTGGAGACATGATGGGGACACAGGGGGGGGAGAGCTGGAGACATGATGGGGATACTGAGGTTTGGCTACAGCATATGGTTGGAGATACAGGTGGTGGGATGGGGAATACTGGGGGAGGGCTGGAGACATGATGGGGTTACTGGTGGTGTCGGCTGCAGCATATGGCGATACTGGTGGAGAGCTGGAGACTTGATGGGGAATACTGGGGGAGAGCTAGCTACATGATGAGGAATGCTGGGGGGAAGCTGGAGACATGATGGGGATACTGGGGGGGGCTGGTGACATGATGGGGGCACTGCGATGGGAGCTGGAGACATGATGGGATACTGGGGGGGAGGGGGAGAAATAAATGTGTAATATTTTTCCCGTCTTTATGACGGGTTTTATACTAGTATTAACTAATTATGCTAAACAATAGTATAGTTCTATATTTTATTGTACATACATTTAGTAACTCAATTAGTAGATTAGTACAAAAGGCATATATCAAATATATTTTTATGTCTCATTCAGTGGTCTTTCATTGTGTCTTTTTCTAAGGCCCTAATTCTTTAATGCTTCATAATGTCCATTTTACCAAGATTCTCTCAATGCTAGAAGCAAGAGGCCTATTTTGAGGTAGCTAAGTGTTCTTGTTAGTACTGGCTATATCCTCTTAGGCATAGACATATGGTTAATATAGCTAATGCAGTTTTTTCATATGGAGTACATTTCCTGCTTAGTTTTAAAAATTTATTTCAGTCTCTTGGTTTTTCAGTGATATATTTTAGATACATAATAATATATTTAACACACACAATATATTTTGAATATATTTTTATACATCTTTATATAAAATTCTAAAACTTACTAAATTATATATAAAAAAAAGCACTTAAAACATACATCAAGATACATTTTAACTGTCACTTAAGCATCAGTTTCCTTATTTTGATTTCTTTCAGCTATTCCAATATTCCCTGTTTTCTCTCACAGCTTTTTGATATTTTGGTCTGTCTTCTCTTTAATTTCTAAAGTGCGAAATGTCCTTTCTTAGCACGCCAGCTAATTTCTAAAATTCTGTAGTAAAGGAGGATTTTATGTCTGATATCATCAATTGAATGTCTTCCTTAGTAGTTAGAGAGAGCAGGCCCTTCATGATTAGATGGTGAAAGAGGAGGTGAGGGTGGAGGAGAAGGTGAATCAGGTTGTGGCACCTTATGAGACAAATGGGAGATAATTCCTGTATGGACCCCTTTCTTACTCCTTTGAGGAAATGTGTACATGGTTGAGGTGATAGAAAGCTGATATAAACTTCCAAAAAGAATATAAGCCGGGTATATGCATATGCATATATATTTACTGCTTTGCATATGTAATGCAGTAAATTCAAATAAAATCCTGTGTTAGCAGTTATGATAAAGGTTTTTCTAAATGATGACAGCAGAGGTGAGAATAGCAACTTCAAGTTATACTTTGTGACAGCAAGGAGTTAATGAAAATTATGAGGTTGGTAAGAAGGTACTGAATGTTAAAGGATGGCTGTGTTTTCTGCTTGATCCCAAAATCAGGTCTGGTGCTGGCCTTCTAACAGCAATAGGCACTGGTGTCCAACTCATAGGCCTTCTGTTCCACAATTAGTGTCTTGAAAAGGTCCCAGGCCTTTCTGTATTGCGCTGCTTGAGCAGAGTAAAGTGTGGATGTTGAAAAACCCAGTATCACACTGTGCAAAAGGGCAGCTTTGGAAGCTTAGCCAGCCACAGAAATCTACTACTCGCTTCCAGCTGAGTGGTGACTTGGGCCCTCTGTTGACAGCCAGAAGTCTTTTTCCTGGGAAGCTGGGAGGGAGGGTGAGGGGAGTCTGAATCGTGGCAGGGCCTACCGTGTAGATGGACTTATGCCGCGGGGAGTGCTGATATCACAGCAGAACTCTTTGATGAACTTATCGGAAGCAGCCTTGCATGTTTAACGCAGAGGAGAGAAGGTTTGGTTGGCTTTTGGTGGGGTTTTCAATGTTTAAGCAGTGGGATGGAATGTAGCCAATGTGGGACACGTCCGTCCTTGCTCAGTGCCAGGTCATGCCCCCAGCAAGGTATTATTTTAAATATGTTCTGTTCTGAAACTATCTGAATACGTTTTTGACATTCAGAGCAAGGATACAATATCTTTATTCTCATGCGACTCAGACTTAAATATTCGTTAACTCTAACCACATGCCACTAATACCCTCCAAGTATACCACACCCAAGTTCCACAAAACATTATACCTCCATAGCATTATCATAGCCATAGCCCCACATCTGAAAGATTCAGATCACATGTGCAGAATGTACTTCATTGTCTTTCTTCTTCTTCTATGACTGTGTTAATATACAGAGTTTAACCTGATCTTAGAAAATTTGTGTACTAGACAGTTATACATTTTTTTAGAACTACTAATACAACATGAAACCACAAAACCTATTTACAATTATTGTTTAAGCAAACTCTGTTTTTCTTCAAAGAGAATGTAACTATAATTGTTAACTGCATGTATAAAAAAGAAAAAAGACAAAGCTCAATGGATCCTACAAGACATAATAGTATTTTCTACATATATTTCTAAAAGAAATATATGTAGAAAAAGAAAAGAAAAGAAAAGAAAAAAATATAAGAAATATTCTTATTAAATACTTTGTTCTTTACATAGTTGAATGTGCTGAAAACAAAATCACACAAAAATTATCAATGGAAATCAAATTTATTAACCAATGGAGGTCTGGATTTGGAGTCACCCTCAAAATTCTTAGTTAAGGTAGGGTTTGGAAAGCGTTAAATGGCCAATAACTGAAAGGCCCTTACGCTCTGAGTTACATGGCGTAACGTCTGCCCCGCACAGGCGCAGTAAGTACTAATGAGTGAAGCGTAAATTCACTCGCGGACGGTTTTCTGGATCTGCCTCGTGTGTAGAATTTTGAGGGAAAAAATGAATTTATTCCATTTTGGAATAAGGCTGTAAAATGGAAAAATTGAAGTGCTGTGAATACTTTCCAGATGCACTGTATGTTGCAGTCCACCCACTATTTTGAGTAGTTGCAAACATCATGCTGTTATTGTTCCGATTGATCTAACAGCTGCATAAACATCTGTTCATATTCAATTAAGTCAATGCCACTTATGTCTCCACATGCAGCTAATCTAGACATATATTCTTTTTAACCCAGTGTCATTGAGGTTGGGTTATTATGACTTGGGAAATTTTAAATTAAGTATATCTCTTTACTTAGTTATGTGGCATTTCCAAATCGCTCAGTGACTGAAGACAGCATTTCCCATCTCAACTTAGTCAGCTGGCAACAGCACTATTAGGACCCAACCACAATGTCTGTCTAACAATTGTGTGTCATTTACTGAAAGTACATAGATTGAGTTCTGTGGGTATGTTAAGTAAAAATAAAATACACATTTCTTTAGAGTTCACTAAAACCCATAGTAGAGAAGTTTATTCATCTAGATTTGGCTTAAATTGCTCTATGATACCTAGAGAGAGAGAGAGAGCTACAGGTGAGAACTTGGAGCTAAACTGTACACTTTGAATTGGGATCAGCTGTTATTTGAAATAGAAAGACCGTGGTGTACGGTTAGTGCACCGTGGTTCTACCGGACTGGATGTTTGTGCCGCAGAGCACAGGTGATCTATACCTTACCAAGGCAACTGAGGTGTGTGCCTATTCTTTCATCACCATTTGTACCATCATAATTATCCTTGAGTCTCGTCTATATATCTCAAAAACACTGAGTACCATCACTGCATTGCCTTTAATCCCCTTGCGATCTGCTGAAGGAGCCGGCCATCCTCTGCTATTCACAGCTAAGTGTATCCCTTGCTCCAATTCGCAGCAAACCAAAGTTTTAATAACAGACATTCTTTATAAAGAGACAGAGGCTGTTTTTGCAACAATAACTATAGTTAATTTTAACTATAGATACTTTCAACTACCTAATACATCTTTTGAATAGCCTTGAGTAATTCTACATTTGCCTGATAAGCAACTGTATACTGTTTAGTGAGGGTAATATACCAACTGTGTGAGCTTTTAGACTTATAGTTTTAATGTTTTAATAGTTGTTAAAAATGCTTTTTGTTCTATGTTTGTTGCTCTGAGGAGTTGTCTCATCCCTTTTATAGCTGATAAATGTGTGTATTCTTTATTTGCAATATCTGTCACACTAATTCTCAATTAGCGCTAATTTTCTTTATTCAGTTTTCCTTATGTCAAGTCTATACCATGATTAACAAATTGCCAAGTCAACTTGAGAAAATAATAAACTGTAAATAAAAAATGTTTTATAACTTCACAAAATACGAAGTGTGTGTTGTGGACAAGCATATGATGTGAACTGCAATTCGAGACAATGACCCTTGACTAGTAGTTTTTATACCTTGCTAAATATGGCTGGAATCAATGTGATCACAATATATTGGTGTAATAATAATAATAGTGTGTCACAAAAACAATGTACATTCATCAAAACCTTGGGTCTGGCTCTCCTACAGTAACACTTGAGAATCCACAAAGATGTATTTTGTTTACCAAGAGAAATGCACAAAACAATTAGAAATTTCACTGGAGAATCTTCAAAGTAGTCAACAGCAAAAGTAACAGGAATTTGAAAAAGATATCAAGTGTGTCCCACTGAAAATTTTTGTAAGGACACTCATACGTGCCAAGCATATTATAAATTTATATACCCGGAACACATGAATTCATATTGTAGCGATTGTAGAGATAATGATCAGTTATAAGACTGATTTTGTTTTTGTATTATTTTAGGATCTCATACTTAATTTAACTAAAAGTTTAATTCTAGATGAAAAGTTTATTTTTGGTAAACAAGTAGCAATAACACAGTAGTTGTCAATTTTGGAGTTTTTTTTTTTTTAAGACTACTCAGGATTAAAAAAAAGTTCATTCTATTCTCTATGATTTTTTAGTAATCAAAATACCCTATTTAACAGTTGTTTATAGCAAATACTAATAATCTTCTAAATTCCTTAACATTTTTAAATCAATCATAAAATATACCCAGGTCGTAATGACCCACCTCAACGTCCATGTAAGAACTGTCCACCACAATGACGCAGGGTTAACCAGACACTGACCATTCGGTGATTTTATTTTCACCATTTCTTCACTTCAAGTGCAACAGATATTTAACTGTTTATGTTGAGCATAAGGTAGATTAAAATGTTGTACTGTAAAATCCTTACTTTGTATTTGTAACCTACAGTGTGATCTGTTTTGGGGCATTTATTTTGTCCTCTTTCATGTAATACATTTATTTGAAACTACTGTTTGTCTGCTACCATTACACAAGTACATTTTTGCTAATAACTTATTAAATCCATATTTACGTTTAATTGCAGGCTGCATCTTTTGGAAAATGTTTTCTAGATTCATATTCCCCTTCAGATTTTGTGAATATGTGTCGTGATCTTCGCGTACTAAATGCTGTAAATGACTACCAGATTGGAATCCCATTGAGTATTACACAGTATCCTTTAAAATGATGAAATGCAAAGAATATTTGATTACCCTGGATGCATCTTTTAGGTTTAGAAAGGTATCTAAAATATCCCATAAAGGCTCTTTATTTTTTTCTTGCACAGCTGCTATCATAATTGTCATAATCTGCATAAAGTGCATCTAAAAATATTCCTCCTATTTGTTTTAAGTTAAAAAAATTTTTTAAAGTGTTTCTTATGTTAATGAAATTATGCGATGAAACAGTCATCATTTCGAGCACACACAAGGGCTTACATGTTGGAGAGAAAGAAGTTAAGGGAAATGTATGGGACATTATACCAATATTTTGCATCTCGTATAAGAAACATCTGATAAAATGTACAGGTAAGTTATGATATTTTATAAAATATGCTTCATACTAACAGTTTATGTCGTACCTGACAATTGTATTGTGTACGTGATTTATTGGACTGTGTGTATAACGCATAATAGGAAAATGAAAAAATCCCTAAAGACATAGGGGTAGATCCAAAACTACATTTGCCGTACGTTTATTCGCGTAGCGTATTTTCGTGTGCGTACCTTCTATACACTCCCCTAGGCACACCCCTTGAATGTACGTATTTTGTCAAGATACGCTTTTCAAACGCTACCTTAACTTTTGCCAACGTAACCGCAGTGATCCGCGCACGTACGTATGGGAAACACGTATTTACGCATCTAAGCACGCCCATACTGTACACTTGAAATACAAGTCTACTTAGAGCATTTCAGACGTATTTTGGACTCACGTAAAATTGGCACGCCCACACGTAAGTATTTATGTGACGCATACGTGCATGGCCCATATTAACACACTTGGTGGCATGCGTAAATCTGGCATACTGCACATGGCAGATATTACTCATCGTAACTGATCGTATGTAACTACGTACGATAGGGCATGACAACCCTACGCAGGCTGAATATATATTGTCTGCATTGTGGGCGGAGGGAGGCATTTAAATTGTACAGTATGGGTTGGGTTAGGCACTTACGTTGGACATGGCATTATGTATGACCAGAGATACGCAAAGAAATGTTAAGGTGGGATTCTGAACACGTAAGTCAGCCAAGTTATGTATGTGTGGCAGCAGTGCCAGGGAGGTGCATTATAATTAGTAGTGCGTAACTTAGATACGTTTGTGTACGTAAAACCATCTTAAGTCTGGATCAGGCCCATAGATATTTGACTTTTGTTTAACCATGCAATTAGACACCAAACTGCACTATTATAAATTTTGTGATGTGCAAAAAGTGTCATAATCACACTAGATTTTAAAAACCAGTATTGTTTAAATAACCCCCTCCCCCCCATTTTTTGGGGGGAAGGCCTTATTTAAACAAAGTACCCATTCCTAATAGTGAATCATGCTGCGGGACATGGAGGGTTCAGGTTAGGCTGCTAGAAGGGGGAGCTAGGTTGAGGATTTGGGTAGGGGTTAGGGGAAAAACTTACCTGTTACTTTATCATCTTCACTTCTTGTGGTGTACACACTGAAGTGTATGCCATAGTCGATGCCTCTGCACTGCTTGAATACTATATGTCAAAAATTGACACAAAATGAACCACACCTTGTGGAACACACCCTGTTGTTTCAACACAGGATTTTTGGAACACAGGAAAAACATATATATATAGTACTAAAAGGTTGTAAATAGAACTGTATGTTCAATAGGAAAAATATAATGATTTCTCTTCTTTATGCTGTATTATGTTTATTACAATTTTTCCCAAAGCTATCCTTGACGTTTCTGCAGATACAAACAACTCACTGTTCCAGTCCTGCTTGACAGGTACTATTTAGTTTACTAATGTGCGGTGTGTAAGAAGTGTAGTTTATCTATTTTTATTTTATTTTTATTTTTTTTGCTATCACACCAGAAACATATGTAATATATTTTAATTTCATGGGTAAAATTATTTTAAATAATTTAGCACAGAGTAAAGAATAGAGACCACTTCTCTCTATTCTCATGAGAAAACGTGTCTCTATTTAAAAAATGTTGTTGTTATGCTTTTTTTTTTTATTTTTTTTTTAAAGAACTCTTAAAATTTCCAGTTTTCCCACATTGTCAAAGTCCTAATTTTCTTTGTAATCTTGAGAAAACTTCAACATTTTAAAATGTTCTAGCTGACGTGTGAAAATTTTTTGGAGCACCATATTGAAATAAATACCCCACTTGTTAATGAGAAAGAGCTGCTTAATATGTCCTTTTGGGGACTAATTGATTCCTCTATTTTTGGTCAAATTATTCTATATTGGCCAAGAATATCCTATGTAAGGACCTAGGGAATTATAACATCTCCCTATGATACATGCCCTCTAATTATCAGAGACATTCATTACTATCACTTCATCACATCAGCACTTAGTTACAAGCAACATTGTATTTACATTCAATAGGGTTCATTCAGACTACATTTTGAACCCTACTATTAAGACTGTTTGTACCTACCTCAGGATTCCCTGTTGGTTTTAATCGCTTATTGTCTTGTATTTCACCAATTGTTTTGCTTTTAATATTTCGCTGGCATCGGCTGCCCATGTGTTTGTAAATATCCCTTTACAAGTTGCAACACAAATTTAGAACAATAAACAGTGGTATAAGGATTTATTTAAGTTTTAACCTATACATAATAAAAATAGATATTTTATACATATTTCCACTGCTTATAAGGGAGTCAGAGTGCACCTAGTATTCCCTTATTTTTTTCTTTTCTTGCATATATGTTAAATTACTAGGGAATGGTAGCACCAGAGGATTTGGTTTAAAAGGGCATATAATGATAATTTGAGATATTTAGTTTTTATTCAATAAGCCTTTGCAACTGCAGGGGATTTTCTTTATTATTGAGTGCGGTATTTAATCTTCATCATTGAATTGCATGAAAAGAAGTAAGAGGGGATAATTTAGAGGAGATATTGCGGTTTGTGCGGATCCTCTTCCAATCTTGAAGGGTGGGGGAGATTGTAGGGTGTGGAGCTACAGAGATGGATGGTAGCCATGGCAGCAGAGTAATCGAGGAACCAACATATGATTCAATTTAGATTCATTGTTTGGATGTATTTCCTCGGATCCAGTCTAGGAGTCTATTTAAATGTGTAGCTTTGTAGTAAGCAGAAAAATGTGGGAGTTTGATTCCTCCATTTCCCTTCCGCCTCATAAGCACATCTAGTTTCACGCGGGGGTGCCAACCGTTCCATATAAAGTTACATATTATAGACTGTAAGTTACGGAACCAACTCGGAGAGATAAAAATAGGTAGGACCTGCATAACATATAGGATTTTGGGGAGTGTATCCATCTTGAGGACATTCACACTACCGATCCAAAGAAGTGTAGTTGGGACCAATTACAGAGTTCTGTCTTGATTTTGGCCATCAGGGGGATACAATTATTGTCGAACAGGAGGGATTGATCCCTGGTTATGGTTATCCCTAAATATTTGAGATGAGGCATGTGCAGGGAAAATGGTAATGAATTTTTTAAAGAGTCAACTACTGCAGAGGGAGTGTTAATGTTTAAGGCGACTGACTTTGTGAAATGAATTTTAAAATTAGAGAGCGCTCCAAAACAATTGAATTCATAAGTTATGTGCGGAAGAGATACACCGGGACTAGTAAGAGTCGCCAAAATATAATCCGCAAACATAGCTAGTTTATATGCCATAGAGCCAACTGTGATACCGCGAATGCCAGAGTTGGCTGTAATTGCACGGGCGAGTGTCTCAATACACAAGAGGTACATATCACCTTGTGATAAGTTATATGGTAATAATATGTGAAAAACCTTGACCCAATAGATGATAAGGAGGGACTTATTGGTACCAGACACTGCTCTGATACCAGAGATGTGTCTTGTTAAAAACTTCACTTCACTTTTCTTATTTCAACATGCAAAATACAGTGTGATACTGTATGAAATCAAATGCTTTACTGGAAATCTTTAAAATACATGTGTACCATATATCATCATAAAATAGGCATTTTCAAACAGTGGAGCATATCAGTAAATTTCAGAATGAAGTCAGTCTGTCCCTGGTCTCCGGGCGTACCTCCTCGTTTGTCAGCCGCAGACTTGGCATGGGCTATAGCGAATGTTCATTGACATTGCTCCTGTTAATTATAATACTGTATCATCAAAGCTTGTAAGCTCTTGAGTTCTTCAGGGGGTGATTACAGAGTGTGTGACATGTCTATCAAGGATGTGTTTAAAAGGTTCTAGTTCTCAGTAAAAAGTACAGAACAGCAACCTGTATATGCACTAATAATGCACTAATAATTAGTACCACTCAGAGTCAGTATCTATTGGTAAAAAACAATAGAGGAGGTGATCCTTACTCACAATTAAAGCAAGTATCTTGTTGGTGTGGAGGTAGTCAAATTACATCTTGTCCGTCGCAATTAGAGTGCTGACCTGGCCGCCTTGCATACTTGCTTTCATCATTGCCTATTGGAATAACATACTACCATCTCATGAACAACAATTACTTCAGCACTATTGGCTACTTATATCTGTGACATTTATTGTATGGTATTGGAAGGAGTCTTTTTGTCACTGCAGAAAAAGACTCTAATTACTTTTTTGTAAGCTATCATACCGGCCGGTATAGCTTTTCCACCATCGGGAGTAATATTTTAATGATAATTTAACTGTATATGTATTTTATGTTTTTTTAAATAGTTGCAATAAACTGTTATATTGAATGCATGTAATAAGGGTTTTTTTTTTACCAATAGATACTGACTGTGTGATGCTAATTAATTAGTCCAGATACAGGTTGCTCTTCTGTACTTTTAAGTAATTTTACTTTGTATTTGGGCATACAATAGCCCTATTGTTGTTAGCAGCCGCCAAATTTCACTTACTCAGGTTTCAAATTTCACTTACTCTATTTCAATTACTCAGGTTAGGAGGGCCTCTTGGTTGTTATTTGTGGGCTTAATTGCCTATTGGTTACATTTTCTTTTTTTCTAGTTTTCAGTAGTCAGGTTAATTGGTAGTATGCTAGGTCATTTCCACAGGATGAGAATAATCAATCGGTGGTATTAGGAGGCTCTAGTATGAAAACTTTATAAATGACTGTGCAAATAATCATGGGATAAAAAGGAGTTCAGACATTATAAAACAAATAAATAACAGAGATAAGTAAATAACAATTACAAAAAAAAAAGTTACGTTGATATCGAAGAAGAGTTACTACGCATGCATAGTAGCTCTGCACCTAAAACTACGCTTGTATCAAGATAAAATCGTAAGTGAGCACCTATTTTATATTGATATATAGTGCACTTGTATTTTAAAGATTTCCAGTAGAGCATTAGATTTTATATAGTATTACACTCTGGTCCGGTACTTCTCTTTGTTTTTTTTACTTTTTTTTATTGTTTGTTAAATAAGAAAAGTGAAGTGGTTTTAAGACTACTATAACAAGACACATCTCTAGTATGCAGATACCTATTAATTATTGCAGTTGCAGTCCCTCATTATCTATTGGGTAGAGGTTTTCTACATATTACCCCCATATAATTTATCACAAGGTGATATGTACCTAATACTACATTTAGATTGCAATTATTTTTTTATCCTCTTTTACCTATATGTGACTAACACAAGATTGGTGCAATATTAAAGATAATTTTTAAATTTTACTGTATCAATACACTATCTGGCACATCTTTGCAATCTTTAAATATACAGTATATATACATGTGTGTGTGTGTGTGTGTGTGTGTGTATATATATATATATTTATTATAAGAGCATGGTCGTAAGGTTGACTATAATAAACAGCATTCCGCCATTGACTTTTTGTCAGAGGGGGGACATGGTGTTTGAGGGGCTGTAGCTCATAAAGTATTTTATGCATTAAGATGAAATTTTCACCAGTCTGTGGAGAATTGTCTCCTGGTGCTGCATGCCAAAATTTATAGTGAAATAATTAAAAATGAAAAAACTGGAACAGGTTAAAGTGGAAAATGTGGCCGTTTTTTCTACTTCCTTTTTCAGAAAGCCACATTACACTGATTACATTAGAATAGGATTGGGAAGGCAGAACTCAGTGTAGAAAGGGTCTTTTCACTAGCTGTTTGTTTTGTTAGGGAGCTGATGATCCTGGGGAGTGCCTTTGAGGGGAGATTTCAGAGAAAATGACAGGTGTTTTACAATTTAAGAAAATGTACTGCATTATAGAGATAGGAGAGAGATTTCACAGCTCATAATGTTGCACATGTCAAGTAATAGCCCTCTGCTGGGTGCAATGACACTGCCTGCACATGAGAGGAGTAAGATGGCCACTTCACTCGGATTTTCCTGGTGTGCTGGAGGAGAAATCAGCTATAATAACTCCTTCTGGTGGGCTAGTGGGTGTTTTTAGCTTGAGGGGAACACACCGTGAAAACTTCAGCTTACAGTTTGCTGTAATAAAAGAGATAAAAGCTCCAAATCGCTGTGTGCTGTTTGAGCGGAAAGCTCTTGTCTCCTAGCAATGTGATAATTTATTCACTGCACTGGGAGGTGACCTAAGGGGAACTCTGACATACAGCAGTCATGCACAGTCTTCCTTGGCCTCTATTACAAAGACAATGCTGAGGGTGAGCTAAGGGGAATTGTGACATACAGAAGGCAATCACAGACTTTCCTGGCCCGTATTACAGCTGCAGTGACCAGTCATTAAGGTTATGTGGCAGGCAGGAAATTATTCAGATCTTGAAGACTGTGAGAGAGTGGACCCCTCAGTTGCCCCTCAGATTATGGAATTAAGGAAATGTAAAAATGTAGATAATTTATATTTGTTAGGTTAAGGTGTTGGTTCAATTTTATTTATTCTTATTTACACACACACACACATATACACACACACATCACTATATATATATATATATATATATATATATATATATATATATATATATACA
>WWET01000666.1:552456-597029 GCA_011038615.1 Limnodynastes dumerilii | reverse complement strand
AGAAACATAAAAAAAATACAAAATAAGAAAAAAAACATTTACAAAAAAAGTACAAAATTAAAAAGACCAAAAACAGTACAATATAAAAAAAAGACAAAAAACAATAGAAAATAAAAAAAGACAAAAAACAATAGAAAATAAAAAAAGACAAAAAACACTACAAAATACAAAAAAGACCAAAAAAAAGTAAAAAAACTAAAATAAAAAAACCTTTAAAAACAAAACAAAATATTTGTCGTTTATTTCTTTCGTGCATCCTGTTTATTACGTTGATGAAAAATAGAGCTATAAGCAATAACATATTAAACAATTTTCAGTTCTGCAAACATTTTTTATTATTGGGAATCTACATTTCAATTTATTAGTATCCAATGATGTTGTCTATGTAACATCATTTCAACTTTCACATGAATGACATCTGTGTTTGTTTTGTATGCTATTACACTTTTATACATGAATGTCATTCAAAAGACAGCACTCTACACTTGTTTTTTCACCACATTTTTTATTGCATGTCATGAGTTCAATTCCAAGACTAGGCCTTACCTGTTTGGACTTTGTATGTTTTCCCTGTTTCTGTGTGAGCTTCCTCCTGGTGCTCCACTTTCCTCCCACACACCAAAAACATGCTGGTAGGTTATTTGGCTGATGATTAAATTAGTGTGTGTGTGGGTGTTTGTGTGTGGGTGTTTGTGTGTGTGTGTGTGGGTGTTTGTTAAAACCCCTCCTGCTAGCTGGCTGTCTGTTCCCCTGGTTGTTGCCAAGCAATTGGAATGCACTAGCATAGTAAGGCCTACAGAAGCCAGGTGGGGAGTGGGTTTCCGCTTAGAACGGCCCTATTTTGATAGGGCCCTTTCCTCCCAGCCAGTTTTGACCTGGCTGGGATTTCGATTGCATATGCCACAATGATGCATAGCAATCGATGGAGCACTGAACTTTCGGTGCTCCAAAAGGTAAGGGAAAAAAGTACCCTAACCATTCCCCTAATTCTAACCCTAACCCTCCCATCTCATTACCCTAAACTTAACCCTTCCCCGCAGCCTAACCCTAAACTTCTCTTCCCTGCAGCCTGACCCTAACCCACCATCTCCCACAGCCTAACCCTAATTCTCCCTTCCCTGCATCCTGAACCTAACCCTCCATCTCTCGCAGCCTGACCCTATCCCTCCCTCCCTCCCCTTCAGCCTGACCCTAACCCTCCCTCACCCATTCTAAAAAAAAAAATATAAAGTGGATGGTATTCGAATTAGGGACTTCCGAAAAGGAACTTTCAGATGTCCCTATTTCTGAAATCAGAATTTCTAAGCAGGGACTGCAACCAACCCAGGTGTTAGCCTAACAAGCAGGATTCAGACTATAACTCAGACTATAAATTTTAGACCGCATACACGCAATCTACGTATCGAAACGATACGCGGATTACGTACAATAGCTACTACGCATGTGCAGTAGCTACTGTTTATTGAACTACGTCCGTCTATGGAAGACGGACGTAGTTCTGGATCCGGCCCATTATTTATATAAAAATGTATTTTTCTGTTCTGGTTTTTTAAAGCAGCAGAAATATTACTCTAATATTTAACATTTTCCAACTAAACTACAAAAGTACTAAAGTACACTAATAATCAATATCAATATCAATCATCAATATCAATTTATTCAATCTATTTCTGAATTTGGTACTCAGTAATTTTGCTGATCCTTTGCCCCATTATTAAAAAAATTGCTGTTTACTATTGATTCAAATTACTGATCATTAAGGACTGGATTCTTCTTCCGAGCGTAATTATACGTGTATAGCCACAACATGTGCGTAGTATCTAATTTACGCTATGTACATAACACAGGGATGGCCAGACTTTCAGACTTGGGGATCTACTCTAAATGTAAAAAATCTTTTGAGATCTACCATAGTCCAAAATAATTAAAACGCAATACTTATGAGGGGTATGAGCCAATGAACACATAAAACAAACTAAACATTAATGTTAGCCTAATTAAAGGATGTTTTAAAATTATAGCACACAGATCCCTGTTTTACAAATTATGAACACAGAATACATGGATAAACACAGGATAAATGCGTTTTTGAACACCAGAAGCGCTCAATACACTGAACAAGGAGCACTCTTCTGCTCTCTGTCAGTGTTATCAGCAAATGGTGGGCAGTATGCAGGCACACTAGATAGATAGGGGCGAGTAATGTCATGACGCAACAGCCAATAGAAATAGGCGCTGTACCACATTCTCCCTGGCTTTTCCCTGTGGCGGCGGTGACAGACGGGGTGGGCTGGTGCAGCGGTCATGTGGTACAGTGCCTATTCCTATTGGCTGTATCATTTGACCGCTGCACCAGCCCATCCCGTCTATCACCGCCGCCGCAGGGAGAAGGGAGCTGCGATCGACTGGTCACCACTCCGCAGGCGACCAGTCGATCGTGATCAACAGTTTGGCCACCCCTGACATAACATCTATGTAACCAATTTGTATGTAATGTTTAATAATTTTTTAATAATTTTGATAGACTTTCTATGTGCATATTAAAATACATACATACTATTGTCATTGGATGCAAAAAAAAAAGCCTTTGACATGGTCCCTTGGGAACATTTATTTGAAACCCTTGATAAATGTTACTTTCCTTAGCAATTTATTGTCCGGGGGGCACCCCAGGGCAGGGAAAATAGTAATTTTTTTTTCTTCTAGCATACCTTATTTGTAAACATTTATTCCAATGTGCATTGCTGTACATTGTTGCCTGCATTGGATATGTAACTAACTCAGATATCCAAAGCAGGCAATAAAATACAGGAATGTGTGAACAAATGTGTGTGTGTATATATATGTCAGGGGTAAGCAGAGGGACCCACGCTGAAGACCGCACCGCTATCAGACTGAACCTTTAACTACGTCACCTGCTAGGAAACACGGGCTGTTATCCCTTCAGGAGGACTGAATCATATGTATTCCAAAGTTTTGTAGGTTATTTCCCAGAATTGATCTGGGTATTTATAGAGCGCTGGAATATTTCAATTATTTATTATATATTCAGTTTCATTTTGTGGGGGGTAGATACCCACATTAGGGATAATCCTGTTGCTTCTTTTTTAGCGCTTAATATTCCTTATATTCTATCCCGTATTCTATAAGATATTAAAGGACAACATTTTAGATTCCTTCTTAAACTTTATGAATTCGATCCTTAATGAGGGTACATTACCTTTGCATTTTAATACGGCTATTAGAAAATGGTTACCCAAACCAGGCAGAGATCTGGATGATCCCATCTCTTATAGACCAATTTCTTTACTAAATACAGATTATAAATTGCTCATCAAAATTTTAGCAGAGCGGCTGAAACATTTTCCTCCCGTTCCTAATACATGAGGATCAAACTGGGTTTATCTGGGGTTGCGATTCAGTAACTAATGTTCAGAAAGTTTTGGTAGTTTTACAACAGCTGCAAAACATGAACAAGGATCCCAACATACTATTTCATTGGACGCAAAAAGCCTTTGACATGGTCGCTTCGGGATCATTTATTTGAAACCCTTGATAAATGTAACTTTACTGACCAATTTATTAACTTGTTGCGTACACTTTATATACCTTCTCATTCCCAAATCATAGCTAATGCTGCCCTATCCCCCCCCCTACATTTTGCGTAAGCAGTCGAACCCCTTGAGATAGCCCAACATTAATCTACTGAGTATTCGGGTATACAGATACATTATACAGAATGTAAAGTGGCACTCTTTGTGGACCACATGCTACTCCTAGTATCCAAACCCGAAACCTCAATTCCCACAATTTTAGAAATAATTTCAGTATCTTTTCTGGTTACAATGTGAATTTAAGTAAATCAGAAATATTACCACTGACAGGTCTGAGAAAACTAAATTTACATTCACAGGCTTTATCAAAGTATGATTGATCCCCATGAAGAAGTTTAACGACGAAACGCGCATTGGGTGAACAGACTTCGGCAGCCCGGTGCACAGGACCACCGTCCTTTCTTCTTACCAGCTCCCTCCCTCTTTTGAAAGCAACCACGCATCCAGACTAGCATAGGAGCAGCTACGGACCCGGAATGGGCGAAACATGACAGTGAAGTCGTTAGTAAGTAGGGACAGGTTACTGTCTTTTAGCTTAGGTGGTTGTTTTCTCATTAGCTATCATGCTTTCTGCTACTTCAATATATGTTTCTACTTGTATCAACTGATTGCATATTCTTGTTACACAGTATTTATTCTTAATTTGTGGCAGTGGAGATTGTGGGCTGGTATTTTAAACTTGTAATATTTTGTCTCTATTGATCTTTTATAGGTATATGTCAATAAAATCAATTTATATATTTATCAAATAGCTTTAGGACAATTTTTGTATTTGTGAAATGTGCCCTTTTTTGGTGGTATTACTGACTCAAGCTTGTCTTGGGTATGTGTTTTGAGTATAATGGATTTGTGAATACCATACAAGTGATTGGATCATTTGGACTGGTGTGGTTCTTTTTGTGTGTTTTTATGAAAGTTTAAAATAGCTAAAGTATCTTGGCATATACATTCCAACTTCTTTAAGAAATCTCTATAAATTTAAATATACACCCATAAAAACAAAAATTACTTTACTCTTGCAGAACTGGCAGCACCTTAATCTCTCTTTACTAGGAGAAACGCAGTCCTAAAATCCATTATATTCCCTACATTATCCTACCCGATACTCATGTTACCTATCTGCCTTTCTCAAGGGGATGTTCAGAAATGCTCCAAGGTTTTTGCAAAATTTTTATTTAAGGAAAAGGAAAGGAATATGTAAGGAAAAGATACGTAAATTACGTAAAAAATGTACTACGCGTGCGCAGTAGTAAAGAACGGTAGACTACGGACGTATATGCTATACGTCCGGTAGTCTGAATCCGGCCCTATGATATCAGGCTTAAAAGACATGTACCATGAGTCAATCTGAAAGCATCAATAGAATGGTGGATGATTATATTAATGATAATTTCCAAAGTAGCACCTCATCAAGTCTATCTCAATAATGGGAGAAGAAAAGTTAATATGGATACCCTTATACAAATTAGCAATACGGTACTTAAGCTGCCCACCCTCCAGTGTATATTCTGAAAGAGTATTCAGCGCAGCCAAGAACCTCCCACCAACTGACTTTTTCCAAGATCCTTCTAGAAACGTCACATGCCACCTAGTCTGCCTCTATTGGCTGGCTGTTTCCTAGCAACCCCTCCACATGCCTCAACAGTCAGATAATTTGCCCAGTAACCATACACCAACCACTGACCAATAGAATTTCTCCTCCATCTTATCAATTACTAAACAATAAAGAATAACTTTATATAAACTTTGCTAACAAGTTTTCTCAATTAAGGGGGTGCTACATTGGCATTGAGGGTAAATATGTATTGGGGCTTCTCTGAGGGTGATGGTCAAGAAAATTTGAATCAGCCAGCATGCCAAGAACACATTACTTCTGTGTGAAGACTAAGATGAAGATAAGGGCAGTTGGAATCTGGCAATGTGTTTTTTTATGAAAGTTTTACAAAAAGGAACCTGAAATTACAACACAACCTCTGCTACCACAGTGATATCTGCCATTCACAACAATGAAGGAACTGAAAGACCAGTACATGGGAAAATATGCTTTCTGCTTCATTGCACATCATGACGTGTCCTGATAATAATCTTATGAGCTGGGAGGTGGTCCAATTTGACTGGGAATGACTGAAAATGAATGGTAATAGTGTTAATAAAGCTTTAAGTACAAAAATACATTAAAATTACATCGTTTTAGTGATCTTAAGAAAATGTTTTTAAAAAATACAGATCCAAAACCAAAACATTTAATTTTTTTTGTCAAAACCAAAACCATAACACAACGAAAATTTTAAACCAAAACATAAACTAAAACTTGAGGTTTGGCCCTCATCTCTAGTTTTAGTGCAGCAGAATTCTTGTCCAGTTCTTGCTCTGTCCTGCTGTACTATTCCCTAGTGTTTATGCTGTTGCATACCCTTCAACATTTTTTATGTAAAATAGGTACACCTGGATGGATGTCTGTGAAGGGGGTGTGACTTGTCCCATAAAAGGGGTGTTGCTTTCATTTGCTCTCATTTGCAAGTATGATGAGGTGTAAAATCAAATTTTACACTTTATCATATAAGCTAAAAACTCACAGGAAAGGGTCTTATAACTAGCAGAGCTGTAGGAGTCTGTGGGCCGTATTCATAGATCCATTTCTACCGAAAGTTCTGTGCGTATTTTTAGGAACGGATCGATTTTGCATCAACTGCGCATGCGTATTAATAGTGATACGCCGTTGACGCGAAGATCGAAAATGGCTAAGGGACGGACTTGTGAATCGGGCGGAGACTAATGCGACCCTAAGTGCGGTGGAAATATACGGACCTAAGGATTTGCATAGAAATGGGTGGGGGTGGGCACTGAGATGAGGGAAAGTGGGCGCGCTTACAGAGTTAGGGCCGGTAATATCCACAACTAATACACATAAGGCTGGAAGTGAGTACGGCCATATAGGGCAAGTCAATGCAGGTGGAAGTTTAGGCCCGGCCGGAGGTTGCGAGGGGAGTGACTGTTTTTTCTTGTGGGAGCAACCTGCTCCGACCTGCCACTTAGTTGCGTATATTTGCGGCCCGATCTAAGACGGAAGTCTGAATAGGGCCCTGTATGTGAGTATAGGGGGTAGGGAACTGCTGGTTCAGAATCCGTTACAAGAGCCCTTTTAGCTGGTACAGACCATTACAAATCGGTACTGTGCCAGCTAAATAGGTACAGTTGGAGGGTATGCAGCTGTAGCTGCTTTTGTCTTTACTTGTGCTGCCATTTGTTTTATCTGTCCATTACCTCTGCTCATCCCTGCTATCTGTGTTTATCTCTCTGACCTTAGTCTGTATGACCAAAGGATTATAAACTGACATCTTTTGATTGTCAGTTGCACTGAATTTTGTCAGAACTTGCAGGGTGAGAGAGTGACAGAGCGTCCCTCACTCTCCCTGTCCCTGTCACTCACACTCCCTGCAACTTCTGACAGCTTCCAGTGCACACTCTAGTGACCCCGCAGGCTGACTGGGAAATGAAGCACGTGACCTGGCTTATCTCCCAGTTAGCCGGCACACAAGGAGGAGCGTGCTGAAGATCAATCATGAAGAGACATTTAGGAGAGAAAGAAGAGATCCAGTAGGAGGAAGAAGAAAAGTAAGAAGCAGAAAAGTGTTAATATATAACTATATACTGTATAATTGCATATTACCCCCTCCCCCACATACTACTGTATCACTGCACATTACCCCCTCCCCCACAAACGACTGTATAACTGCAATAAATATATAAAAAGAATTAAACTAGCGCTGAAAAATTGCTGCAGCTTATCTCTGCCCAGGGGGGTGGGGTCTACCAATCCCCTTAAAAAGCAAAGTAATAAGTAAAACAACGGGTGAGACAAGCGCTGCAACTACTCCTGTGGGTGTTGGAAAAAAGCTATATTAACAACAAAGCTCGTACAAGTCTGAAAAAAACGCTCTCAAAGGTCCCTGGAGAAGGTTTCCCTTTTAAAACAGTGGAAGAAAGAGGGAGAAAGCGATTAAGAAAAACTTTGTAACAATTATTGGATACAAATAAATAAATAAATAAAATGACAGACAGTCTCGCATGGGAACTTCCCTTAGATTGAAAAAGTCCTATCCGTGGGTCAACGAAGTGAAGGGTGCCGGCTGGGCTAGATGTAACGGGAGTTCCGGAGTCTCCTGTGCCGCCGTCCTCCTCACTGACAGTTTTAGACGGCACCGACAGCAGCCCGCATCCCAGTGGTTACAAGTGTGAGGAGGACGGCGGCACAGGAGACTCCGGAACTCCCATTACATCTAGCCCAGCCGGCACCCTTCACTTCGTTGACCCACGGATAGGACTTTTTCAATCTAAGGGAAGTTCCCATGCGAGACTGTCTGTCATTTTATTTATTTATTTATTTGTATCCAATAATTGTTACAAAGTTTTTCTTAATCGCTTTCTCCCTCTTTCTTCCACTGTTTTAAAAGGGAAACCTTCTCCAGGGACCTTTGAGAGCGTTTTTTTCAGACTTGTACGAGCTTTGTTGTTAATATAGCTTTTTTCCAACACCCACAGGAGTAGTTGCAGCGCTTGTCTCACCCGTTGTTTTACTTATTACTTTGCTTTTTAAGGGGATTGGTAGACCCCACCCCCCTGGGCAGAGATAAGCTGCAGCAATTTTTCAGCGCTAGTTTCATTCTTTTTCTTTATTTATTACTAAGCTCAGGGTTTGGAAAAGTGGAGATGTTGCCCATAGCAACCAATCAGATTTTAGCTGACATTCTATAGTATGTAAAAAGAAAGTGAGAGCTGATTGGTTGCTATAAACAACTTCTCCACTTTTCCAAACCTGCAGCTTAGTAAATCTGGCCAATGGAGTCATCGCAATGTAAGTAGTTTTACCTAATCCTACCCGTAGTCCTTTCCTAACCTTAGCTCTCCATTTCCCACAGCCTAACCCTAACCTTCCTCTTAAGCCCCAACCCTAACTTTTGCCCACCGTAGCCACCCCAGCTTAACCATAACCTTTTGCCATGGCCTCTCTCTGTTGGGAAAAGGGAATTAGATTCCCATTCCCAGTTCAATTTTAAGGGCTCTTTGAACAACAATACAGCCGCCATTTAGTTGCTTGACCGCTCGGACCAGAGACCGCATTCCCCTTTGTATATGCTTCTATACAGATAGTTGTCACAATAATTATATAAGATGATATAGATTATTGTATACATTGTTCCACTGAATTGTTTTTTTTATAAATGCTATACACTCATGGTATTAACAGGACATTGTTTTCATCTTGACCTTGAAGTATTGGAACACGCCTGAAGCACTAAGAATACTGTGCTCTGAATTTAATATAAACCCTGTAACACAGAACTGTTTAAAAAGCCAGTTGTGACCCTACAACACAAAGGGAACATGTTTCCCTCAAGCTCATAATTTGAGCCACTTTCAATTAAATTATGAAAAATGATAAGTTTAATTTTGAGTTGTTCTGACACATAAAAAAAAAATAAAAAAACATTTGTGTAGTACAATTCTCTTGCTTCATACTGGATTATATAGAGAGTTGATGTGATTCAATGACTTGAATGTAATGAATGAAGATAGCTCTCTTTCTGATTCACTAAATCAGCATTTCATGAATATTTTGTTGCATGATATACTGTATGTGAAGAGTAGTGTACGAGGAGCAAGATTTTATAGAATAAAGAATGTAAGGTCTATCCAGGTGCGGGGATGGCGACCTGTCCACACAACAAATAGCAACAGACTATTTTTAAGATCTTTGAGTAACAAGCGCCCTTGGGAGGGTACAAGTGGGTTAATAAGGGGGTAATGAGCTACTAGTTGAAGGTTTAAATAATGCAGAGCTCCTTAGATAGGCACTTTACAATGAGTTGTATAAACTGAAGCTGGCCAATGTGTCTGGTAGAGGTGGCCATTGAAAGACACTTATATACTCATACCCTCCAACATTTTTTTTTATAGAAAATAGGTACACCGGAGGGGGCGTGTCTGTGAAGGAGGCGTGACTTATCCTATTAAGGGTCGTGGCTTTAATCACTCACAGGAGAGGGTCCTGTCACTATAGCAGAGCTGTAGGAGTCTGTCCCCGCATCTCTGCTATAGTGATCAGATGCAGCAAGAGAAGGTGAGTATAGGGGAATTTCTGGGTCAGAATCCGGAGCAGGAGCCCTTTTAGCAGGTACAGACCATTAAAAAAAGGTACTGTACCTGCTAAATAGGTACAGCTGGAGGGTATGTGTACTTACTACTCACATCTTGGAAAATAACCCTGTTTGATAATCACGAGCATTGGTGGAAGTACCAGAGACAACGGAGGCTCTGAGCTCCAGGTACTAGGCCGGAGGTGGGTGCTTTTCCATGGTTTCCTCCAGCAGTCTTGTGTCCAGTGTTCCCACTTGGAGTCTCTGTGTCCTCCGCAGAGGACTGGAGAGCTGGGCATAAGCAGAGGGAGGTTACATAGAGACCTCTCCTCTCCACTGAGTCCGCTCCCTCCTACTTCACATAAACTTGATGGATGTCACCACCCCCGGCGGGGGGAAGGTGCACCAAACGTTTGCCTCTGGGCATCCCACAAGAACTTACGCCACTGATCACGAATGTGGTTCTGCGGTACCATGGTCTTTTGAAAGACCATCGTACTACAGCTGAATGCAGACTGCTGACAGTCTGCATTTTAGAAAGCAGCTGTGATGTGACACATGGACATATCCACCAAAAGTGAGTGTTTCATTTAACCCTACCCTTAACCCTTCCCTAACCTTAATCCTCTGTTTCCCACAGCCTAACCTTAACCTTCCCTCTTCTTCAGCCCTAACCCTTCATGCACCACATCCTAACCCTAACCCTCTATGTCACGCAGCCTAACCCTACCCCTAACCCTTCATGTCCCGCAGCCTAACTCTAACCTTACCCTTAAGACCTAAAACTAACATTTTACCCGCCGCAGCCACCGCACTAACACAAATATAGCAACCGCCGCAAAATGTAGCAAAATAGGCTCCCTTGTTCTTTAATCTGAGAACTTTATATATATATATATATATATATAAAGCAGAGGAAGAATTGTGCGCTCACTCAGTATATCGGCACAGTCCAAAATGTCCAATGATTGTAGTTTAGGCAGTTGGTATTAATAAGCACTAGATCCTCGTGGTTTAAGGACCGCGTCTTCCCCGTTAGGTGCTTGGATCCGATGTCCGTGCTGTGGTAGTCTAGGAAGTAATAGAAAAAAGGGGGCGCCTCGTAGTGCAATAAAACTTTTTATTTGTAAGCGCTTCACAGAATAAAAACATGCGTACCGAATCTCTACTTGGTCATAAGGTACATCAACAATAGTTACACTTGTACGGTAAGGTACTCAGTCCGTTCCCGAAGTCGGCGTCCCGAAGGCGGTAGGGGGTAGTCCTTAGAAAGAGAGTTAGCTGCACGTGGAGGCGTTGTCAGTCTAGCTCTGCCTCCGGAGCTTAACATAAGCTCGCAACTACACGTATAGTTAAGGGTGTTCTATGGTGGTGTAAGTCTCCGACAGCTCGTCCATGTGAGGGGGAGTGTCATGGGTGTTACCTTGCTGTGTGCGTGCGTATAATTGCATACCTTTTAAAAACGGATCTCTGAATCTGGCCCATTGTCCTCTCCTTGTTTTGTCCAATAGTCTTATTGCCCCCTCTCTATGTTCAGCCAGTCTTATAGCCCCTCTTTATGAGTGACCACCCAGCCTTATTGTACTTCCTGTGTCCAGCCAGCTTTATTGCCCCAACTTTATTTGCGTTCAGTTAGCCTTATTGCCCCCTCCTTCAGTTTACCCAGTGTTATGGTCCCCTCTTTGTGCCCAGCCAATCTTATAGCCTCCTTCAGTTTGCCCAGCCTTATTGCAGTTCTGTGGCCAGCCAGAATTATTGCCCCTCTATATATGTCCATTCAGCCTTACTGCCCTTTTCATGTCCAGCTTCCCACTCCCCCATTACAAATCCCCATCTACTTTCTAAAAGAACGCTATAATAAATTTCCTTACAATATGCAAAAATTGTGTGTGGAGCTAAAGGGAATAATTAAAAAAAAAAGGGGGGACTATCTATAATTCTAAAATCAATACTGGGAATCAAATTCTAATAGCTATAATCAAAGTGCTAAAACTTGGTGAGAACAGTGCTTTAATGATTAGAAATACAAAACATAATATAAATAATATACGTATAAATAACTATATATAAAAAAAATAATATCCAATTCATATGTAGTGATTAAATGTTCACTATATGATATAAAGAGCAATAAAGGAGTGCAAAAAAAAAGTGCTGGTGCTAAAGGAGAACTAATTCACTCCTAAAAGAGTGGATCGGAATATTAGGAAAGTGATATAAGGGACCCTTCAATAATAAAGTTCAGTTAAATTATTGGGTTATAATTCATGTGGTAAAAAAAATAAAATCATTGGGGGTAGATCCAGAACTACATGTGCCGTACGTTTATTCGCATAGGGTATTTTCGTGTGCGTATATCTATACACTCCCCTAGGCACACACCTTGAATGTACGTATTTTGTCAAGATACGCTTTCCAAACCCTACCTTAACTTTTGCCAACGTAACCGCAGTTGTACGCACACGTACGTATGGGCAACACGAATTTATGCAGCTAAGCACGCCCATACTGTACACTTTAAATACAAACCCCCGCCTACTTAACGTAATTCAGATGTGTTTTGGACTAACGTAAAATTGGCAGGCTCACACGTAAGTATTTACGTGACAAATACGTGAATGGCCCATACGTTCACAATTACGCTACTCTACTGAGCGTATTTTCTATGGTGCGCATGTGCAGTACTTACCAAAAGGCGATTTTACGTCTCCGCCACGTGTAAATTCGCTCACAAGCGTTGTTCTGGATCTGGGCCATTATTAGTAAAGTGCTAAAGAGAGTTTAAATCCAAAGGGGATAGGTAAATACACAAATACAAGGGATTAGATGAAAATGTAACAAGATATCAAATTGAAATTTGCCTGGGTGGGTGGACACATGAAAAGGGGGTAATAAGGCTGGCTGGACACACCCGCCCCTATCTATCTAGTGTGCCTGCATACTGCCTGCCATTTGCTGATAACACTGACAGAGAGCAGACAAGGGCTCCTAGTTCAGTGTATTGAGTGCTTTTGGTGTTCAAAAACACATTTATCCTGTGTTTATCCATGTACATAATTTGTAAAACAGGGATCTGTGTGCTATAATTTTAAGATAGATAGATGGATAGATAGATAGATAGATAGATAGATAGATAGATAGATAGATAGATAGACAAAGTATCTATCTAGCAATCCTGCTTCTTAAGCGATTATTATTTGCTGAGGTGCTCTCCAAAAAGCGTAGTATACTCAGGTCAACATAGAAGGCACTCTCAGACTGCTAGAAACATTTTAATCCAACGGTTCAGTAACTGCACCTTACTTTCCAGACTTTGGTAAGCATGGAATAAAATAAATTCTGAATTAAAATGTTAGAGAATAGTCTTAATGGGTGAGGAAGATTACTCCAGAGAGTGGGAGCATCCTGGAATAAGTCCTGTAACTAGGAATCAGAGCATTTATGAAGTGTAGAAGACAGTTGTAAATCTTGTGATGATCTGAGAGTGTGAGCTGGGATATATCTTGAGACAAGTGAGAAAATGGAAAATGTATGCAGGTGCAGTCTTGTTTATGGTTTTATAGGTTAGCAAGATAATTTTGTATTTTATTCTGTAGTATACAGGCAACCAATGTAGAGACTGACAGAGAGGACCAGCTCTAGATAAACGTTTTAATAAATAGAGTGCTGTGCTGGTGGAAACAGAATAACTAAAATACAAACATTTAATTAGGTAAGTAGAGTAAAAAATAAAACTATAAACATAAATATGAAGACTACTACTGGTTATGTAAATATAAGGAAATTTATTCATAAACCTATAAAAAAAATATCGATGTTAAAAATGTATAAATATATAAATATATACAGGTGGCAAAAGACAAAGTCAATAAAATGCCCAAGGACTATAGTCCTGGGATATAGCAAGTAACACAGGCAGTACAGTGCACCGGGTAATATCCCGTGAAACGTAGTGAGGGTTGAGCCAAGGAGTTTTCTTCTCCATGGTCCAGTATTCCACCGTGTTCCTTTTTAAGGGACAGGCCCAGTGTTTAGTGGGTTAACTGGGGAGAACGTGAATTATCTCCGTGGTGGAAGGCGGACGTAAATAGAAGTGGGGTAGATTTCAGGCCCCCACTTTGTTAATAGTCGCTAAGCAAGGTGGGGTAGATTTTAGGCATCTACTTTCCTGTCTAAAGGGGAGTGTTATGTATGTTTAAAGGGACCAAGACAAATGACTCAGCGTAGCACGTTTATAAAAACCTTAAGAAGGGGTTTATCTGCCTCCACAAAATACAAGCTGTTTACAGCTGCTAGACTATAATTAAGGCAAAATAGTGACATTTATGCATATGGCTATGATTAGGGCTAGTGGTTTTCTGCTAGGCCTAGTTCATATCACCACCATCACCTGTCAGGATGGTCTGCTCTCACTTTTCATATTTGTCTCTGTACTGAGGATTTTAACTCTGACATTTATGATATGTCATTGGGTTAACAAACTACAAAGTAGCACTATTTATGGGCAATATGTTAACATTTGTTACAAAGACAACTATATTCCACCAACAATCTATGCAAGAATTTGCTATTTATAGACGCATTTCTAATTTCAAAATCAATTACTGCAACTCAATTGACAAGATGTTTCAGATACAGCAAAATATCTTTTCTCAGCATTTTTATTCTGCTTGTACTGCTTCTTGGATATTATTCTACACACTATTAGACCATTTTTATTTCAATACTCTCCAGGATTAGATCTGACTTGCAAAAATGGTCTCTTACTGTATGTTGTTATCATAGATGTAGATTGAACATAATCACAATGACTATTTGCCCCAGATTTCTCTATCTATCTCAAACATTCACTACATGCATCACTACCTCTTCAATATTTAATATCTTGACTCTTTAAGACTGCGTATAGGCAATCTACGTTGCAAAAAGAAACATAGATGGCGTTACAAAATTACTGCGCATGCGCAATAACACATATGCGCCCGGAGCTCTGCATACGGCCCCATATCCCTGATTCTTGAGCAGTGATACTGGGTCTGTATAAACAGTGAGTGCAGATCAGGTGCTACTGAATAGTGTGAATTTGTTATATAGAAATGCCAACAAACTCTCCAGGTATCTCCTGCAGTCACACATCTGGTCCTAATCAGTGCTGAGCTGTTTAAACCTTATTCTAACAGTTCTTTAAGTTTCAGAGTACAGGCTGATTTCTCAACCTAAATTTGGCTCCTGTTTCTCCTCTGTGGATTATTCAATACTCCTAGTGCTCCCAGTGTTTCTCTGTGGGTTCCTGAGCACTTCTTGTACTTTCAGCATTCTGTTACAAGTCTCCAATTTTTCTTGTGCTCCCAGTGTATTCTCCAGAACTACATTTGCTTCCGGCATTCTAATATAAGTCTCCATTCTTTGTGTGTTACCAGCTTCCTCTGCACATTTCACAGCTCCTGTGATTTTTCAGTTAACCCTGAGCATATTCCTCTGACCCAGTGAGTTACTTCTTCCTTGAACTCCTTTTTAATTTAACCATATACCATAATTGCCTACTTTTGAAAAATCACTTCAGGGAGAAAAGTAAAAGCATAGGGGCGGTCCCTGTGTGGGGGCGGTCAATGCCGCCCTCCCGTGTTTTAATCATATATTGCAGCCCCCCCTCCCTAGTTTTACTCATATGTTGCAGCCCATAGTTTTAACCATATACCATAATTGCCTACTTTTGAAAAATCACTTCAGGGAGAAAAGTAAAAGCATAGGGGCGGTCCCTGTGTCGCCAGGGGGCGGTCCCTCCGTCGCCAGTGTTTGTGTATGGGTGTCCTGCAAAGTAATTACTTACACATTTCAAAACAGCCTTTGTATGTATGACAGTGATTTTATGTATTCTCCACACCTTCCTCCTACTCCCTTCCCCTGTATTCTCCAGACTTCCCCATTCTGCATACTTCCCCTGTAGGCTCGATATGTCTGCCCCTTATTATTATGGCCATCCTATTATTATGTCCAGTCTCCATGTCTGCCCCTTATTATTATTATGTACAGGCTCCATGTCTGCCCCTTATTATTATGTCCAGTATCCATGTCTGCCCCTTATTATTATGTACAGCCTTCATGTGTGCCCCTTATTATTATGTCCAGCCTCCATGTCTGCCCCTTATTATTATGTACAGCCTCCATGTCTGCCCCTTATTATTATGTACAGCCTCCATGTCTGCCCCCTTATTTCCAGCCTCCATGTCTGCCTCCCCTAACGTCAGCCTCCATGTCTGCCTCCCCTAACGTCAGCCTCCATATCTTCCCCTTAAAGCCAGCCTCCATATCTCACCCTTAATGTCAGCCTTCATATTTGCCCCTTTATGCCAGCCTCCATATTTGCCCCTTAATGTCAGCCTCTATATCTGTCCCTCAATGCCAGCCTTCATATTTGCCCCTTTATGCCAGCCTCCATATCTGCCCCTTAATGTCAGCCTCCATATCCTCCCCTTAATGTCAGCCTCCATGCCAGCCCATTTATTTATTTTCTCACTTACCTTTGATGTCTTCTGCCTTTCCTCCACGGTGCTCCTGTCCATCTCTCCGGCGTCTGCTCTGCGGTCACGTGTCTGCTGTGCGGTTACGTGATCGCTGGTAATACAGGGCTCCTACGGGAGCCTTGTAGGACCAAATCTCTTAACTTGAATGGCAGTGACCGTATATCTTAGGGTCACTGTCATTCAGTAACAGGTTTGGTCCTACAGGGCTCCCATAGGAGTCCTGTATTACCTGTATTAACTGTACTTCTGTACGCTCTGTGCGTTATATGCGGCAGAGTGGCTTAAAAAAAAAAAAACTTGGGAGGCATGGCTCTCCCGGAGCTTGTCTCTGGGAGAAAATGGTGCTCTCCTGGGAGTCCGGGAGATCTCCCAGGATTCCGGGAGTCTCCCAGACATTCCGGGAGAATCGGCAACCATGCCATATACTACAGAAGAACTCCCCTCCCTAGGCCCCCACCAATCACTTACCTGCTCCTAACTCCTCCGCCGCGCACGCTGTCTGATGAATGACGCAACGTGACCTTGGAGTCACGCAGCATCATTGATCAGGAAGGAGATGCTGCGGAGGAGAGGCAGACTCTGCGGCGCTGAGGTGAGTAAAGGGGGTGACTGAGCCTCATCTCTCCGTCCTCCCCTTTACTCACTGCAGCGCACAGCAGAGTTAAACATAAAAGGAAGGTAAATGGAGGTGGGGGGCTGCTCCCGCACCCCCCCGGGCCCGGCACTCTAGGCGAACGTCTAAGATTGCCTAAACATACTAAGATCATACATACATACATACATACATAACCTTAGGAGCAGTCCAGAGATGCAGGAGAAAGTCTTCACAGCCCGAAAGCCAGGGAGATCACATGATGCACTGTGAGTAGAGGAAGTTCTTCTAGCAGTGTGATGAGTCATAGCTGCAGCTGTTCCACTGATACAGGCTGTCAGTGGAGATAAAACTACACATGCATTGCAGGGGGCCCGTCACAGCTGTCCCCCTTGTCCTCCCTGTTGCAGGGCCTGCTCGCGATGTCCACTCTGTCTTATCCAGAGCTGACAAAAATTCACCACTATTGCTGCTGCAATGTCGTGATATGGTAATGTTGAAAATCAGGAGTAGTGGCGAACCACATCCCTATGATTTGTGCAAGCACTTCAGTCCCAATGCAAATGCAAAAAAATGCAGCCAAGAAATAATTGAAGCAAAAACAAAAATACATTTAGTTATTTTACATTGAAAAAGCATTATCTTTTTATTATTGTATTATAACATTCTAATGGAATAGTCCAAAATAGGTTGTGCAGTGTCAGTCTTCAGCTGTTTCCTGGACTTATACATTACCTATGCCTGGTGTAAGTGCTATGTCTATAATTTGGGTCTGTTTGGGACACAATCAGGTCTGGAAGTGAGGGGGTATGTGTGGGGTAATGTCATACTGCTACTTCTCCCACCAATTTCATTGAAAAGCTACAAATCTCTTCTCCACTTCTAAATGTCCATACTGTCACTTCTAAATGTCCATACCTCCACTTCTAAATATCCATACCCCCACTTCTAAATGTCCATACCGCCACTTCTAAATGTCCATACCGCCACTTCTAAAGTTACATTGTGAAAGCAGAATCAGAATTGAGAGATGAAACTCTGATCCTGTACAATTATACAGCTCAACTTGTTGTCAGTCCCTGGTCCGAATGGCTGCTTTTGTTTCCTTTTCGGCTGTCTCTATTTCAAATGGCAGCCGTTTTCTATTTTTTTTTATGAATGGCTGTGTCGATCAGCATACTCGGCCATTCATTTTTGCCGCAAACCCACCGCTGCTGACAGCTTCGGAGAGGTGAGTTACTTCTCCAGGGACTTTTAGTGTTGGGGGGGTTAGAATTAGGCTCTTAGGAGAGGGAGGGTTAGGGTTAGAGCAATAGAAGGGGAAGGTTAAGGTTTAGCTGTGGGGATGGGGTTCTTAGGGTTAGGCTATAGAGAAGGGAGTGTTAGGGTCAGGCTGTGGGGAAGGGAGGGTTAGGGTTAGAATTAGTGAAATGGTAGTTTTTATTTTACGTACCTATCGGAGCACCGTGCACGTTGCTCCGGGTATTGATTGCTATGCCTCATCGAGGCATAATCAATCGATATCCCAGCCAGTTTGAAACTAGCTGGGAGAGAACGGCCCTGTCGAAATAGAGCCGTTCGAAGCGGGGACCCACACCCAGCTCAACTAAACCATTTTGCAAAGTGAGGGGGGCTAATTTATTTGCAATCAGGGAAAATACTTTACTTTTACACAATGAACCCACATACTGCAAAGCTTTATGTTTAGCTAAGAAACTTCACCTTTAAATTCTAATTCTGCTGTCACAATGTAAATTTGCCTTCTCTTGCAGTTCATCATGGTACTGCTCAGGTCAACACTTGCACCTAAGAAAGGTGAAAGTGCAACTCTGGATCAGCCCTGAAGTGTCTTAGTTCAACTCTATTTTATACATTAAACATAGTTATGCAACATTTGAGTTTATAAACTTGAATAAAGTAGCAGCCATGTTGTAACAAGAATCCATTTGGTATTGAACATCCATTTTGTATATTGCTTCAACTAATATTAGTTTACTCAGCTTGAAAAACTATCATAAAAATAATGATGTAGAAACATTGTATAGTTTTTGTTTGTAGTGGAGAGATCAGCTTTCTGTCCAAGGTTAACTACAAGCACAGTCTTTGTTAACAAGAATTGTGAGAAACAATGTTCTTTGTTAGCTAAATAAGAGCTAAAAGTTCAGACAATAAAAACCAAATTCCCCCAAGTTCTGAAGAATGTGTGGATAATGGGCCTGATCCAGAACTACGCTTCGAAGTGATTTTCCGCGTAGCGGAGACGTAAAATCGCAGTTTAGAACGCACTGCGCATGCGCACCATAGAAAATACGCACATTCACGTAGCGTAATTGTGAACGTATGGGCCATTCACGTATGTATCACGAAAATACTTACGTGTAGGCGTGCCAATTTTACGTGAGACAACAATACGTTCGATTTACGTGAAGTAGGTGGAGGTTTGTATGTAAAGTGTACAGTTTGGGCGTGCTAAGCGGCGTACGTTCACGTAGTCTATACGTCTGTTAGCGGACGTACGCTGTTACGTGAGAAAAAGTTAAGGTAGGGTTTGGGAAGCGTATCTTGACAAAATACGTCCGTGCAAGGGGTGTGCCGAGGGGAGTGTAGCGAACTTACGCACACGAAAATACGCTCCGCGAATAAACGTACGGCACACGTAGTTCTGGATCTACCCCAATGTGCATAAGACCTTGAGATAAGGGGCCGTATTCAGAGATCCATTTCCTGATCAGAACACAAATATTCGCACGGACGGTGCAGGCCAAACACCCTCAAACGCATGACACTCCCCTCTCTCGGCCGTGCTTTCGGTGACTTCCGCCGCCATAGACATTTGTAACTTTCCGACTGCGTATCCTACATACGTGGGATTCATGATAGTAGCCCCCACTTCCCTTCATTTAAATGCCTTGCCCCGCCCATTTTTATTTAAATTTTCCTGTGAGTGTTTTTGCGTTGCATATACGTCCTTATGTACCCAAGTGTGATTCACAAGTCCTTCCGTGAGGCAGTTCTGCGTGTTGGGAACCGATTGCTTCAATCATAACTGCTATCAGCACCAACAAGGAGTACCTCGTCATTTAAGACTGTATCCCTGCATAGGATTATTTGTGTTGTGTTACTACACTTGCACTTGGGCATTTTATATCAGAGGGTACCCTTAAGGATAAGGCTCACTATACTTTTTCTGATTGCTTTTCAGAGGACCTCACAGATTTCTATAATTACTGATTGTTATTGCTGATTGCTTTTATTCTGTAACTGTCTGTCAAGACGCCTTGCAAGTCCTGATCACTATTGACTATTTTAAAGTTTCTACATTTGGGTAATATACTCACACTATATTGTTTTTATTTGTAAAAGTTTACCATTAAAGTTTACCATTATCAATATCGGAAAGCGCCAGGTACTTTTTAATTTTACAATACCCAGGGAAACTAGGGAAAAACCACAGAGTACTATTTGAGGCAGGATCCCACTGGATATTGGGGAACAGCGCATACCCACAACTCTTGTGCACCACTTCTGCATGTACAGTCTACGTGAACTACGTAAATAAAGTTACTACGCATGCGCAGTTGAAACGTACCTAAAAATATGCATGGGACTTTCCGTGAAAACGGAATATGGTCCAAGAAATGTATGTTGGATGGTCCTGAGAATTATAGCCTAGGATGGGGGTTGATGTGCAGATGGTTTGCCTAGAAGATAACTGAATGTTTTATGCGTACAAAACGATAGGCAACTGTGAGAACCAAGGTCTTTAGAAACTAGATGATAAGACTTAGTTTCCAATTAACTTGTATTATGACAACAGTTTCTTTATAATAACGGGATATCCGACATAAAGGTCTTAAGTCTTACATTATGTGTTTTCATTTTTAGCTATAGTAGTTACCTGTAATCAAGATAGATAATTCTGTGAATTGTAGAACACTATGTAGATAAGGTTTCCTCCTAAATGTTTAATGATCAGAGTGCTATAAAAAGGTAATCTTAACTGTAATAAAGTAGAACAAGTCTTTTTGCCTGTGTCTGTCAATTTGTTCTCACGTACCGTAATGATGATAACTCTATGTGATTGCTGCTTAAACTTGGATCCACGGATCTACCTGAGCTGGTAGATTCCACAAGTTCTATGGTTAGGATCCACAATTAAGTTAGAGGGTGTAAGCGTAAGTCCCTGACAAGTAACATCGGCATGGCTGCGGGTGTCAGATTTTATGCTAGCGTACCTTCTAATGTATGGAACTGAGTTCCGTCCGTTAGAAGTGAAGGGGCTGGCCCTTTACTTATGCATTCTGAACACATGCAAGAGTAGGGGGGCCGAGCACACCACGTACACATGGATCTGTGTCTGGACATACACAGATCCTTACCTAGGAGTTAAAGTAGGGTTCTGAACTACTACCGAAAGAGGGCGTGCACTCCCCTTTTCTGGCATTATGTGCAAAAGTGAAGTATTTTTCCTGCATGCATAAGAATTTAAATTACTTAGCAACACTTAGTTTGCAAAATGGTTTAGCAGAGCTGTACACTTGCACCTATTTTGCACTTACTTCCAAGCTCTAGATCAGCTCCTTTATGTGGACAAGTTGTGTCTATATGGCCAAACGGAGAAATGTATCTAGTCCTTTATTTAAAGCAGTGATGGACACCTGCTGCAGCCCTCTAGCCATCCGCTGAGCACATTGGATCCTCTTAATACTTAAGAGTGCTTTCCGTACACACAGAGTAGAAAAAAATCTGCACGTATGTGGCTAGTGTACTACCACTTATGGAATTTAGCTGATTTCCGCGACCATAGCCCTACCTTAACCTCTATCGTTGTGCAGACATACGTGTGCAAATGCCTAACCCAGCCCATACTGTACAATTTAAATGCCTTCCCCTTCCCACATTGCGTATTATCACACGTACGGAGTGTTGTCACACCCTGTCATACAGAGTTTTGGAATCAACTCCATATGAACTGAGGTCCGATGCATAACGTCTGCCGCGCGCATGAGCAGTTTGAAAAAAAAACACCAACTTACACTCACGGCATGCATAAGTTGGCTGACGTTATTTATCATGGACACGGTCCATCACCTTTATTGTTTGAAATAAGTTTAAAGTATGCATTTAATCAATGAAAGAAAAGTCTACTGAGTATTTAATACTATACTAGCAAGCCTCTCAAACAAGTGTTACAAGCTGTAACAAACAAATCTAAAAACTGCAATCAGATATGTGTGTTGTGTGTATTTATTTATTACATCAACAACTTTTATTCCATAAATTAATTCAAAGATACATGTGGATTTGATTGGGGAATTCTAGAGGTCCTGTTGTGTGTGGCAGCTTTGAGGCTATGAGAGAGCACATTGGCACTGGTGACTGAAGTGCTGCTCTGCTCTGTTCCCTAGATGTGCACACTGGAGTGAGGACAGCATGAGGCAGCAGCAAGTAACCTCCTCAGCAGAAGTGCTTTCAGCTGTGGGATGGACAGCCCTGAGGTGATGTCTCAGGCAGCCCATCCACACTTCCAGCACCTGGATCTGTACTCCTAGCAGAGCTCCAGGCAGCAGCTGCAAGACCCGCCTCTTCCCCCATCATCATTAGCAAATATTACCCTAAACACTTGCTCTTTACCTCCCTTCTCCCTCCAGGCATTGGAGCGGCTGGCTGTCAATCACACGGCACCCCTGCACGGCTCAGCAGCAGTGCAACAGCGACAAGAAGACGAAAGCACGGAGAGATGGAGGAGGAGATGCAGCCAGCAGAGGAGGGGCCCTGCATCCCTAAAATCTACAAGCAGAGGAGCCCCTATAGCGTCCTCAAAACCTTCTCCAACAAGAGGTCCATGGGCAGGAGGTACGAGAGACCCACTATGGTGGAGATGCCACATCTGGGGGTACACTTTCAGCAGCACCATCCAGCCTCCATCAGTACCAGTGAGCACCATCCTTACCAGCAGGCGCACAGCTCCTATCAGAACGGGCCCATCAGGGCAGCCACATCCACCTCCTCCCAGTGCCAGCAGAGGGGAGGTGCCCCAACTGGGCATCTGGGCTTCTCCAACAGGTCCTGTCACCAGTCTGCCAGCGAGGGCTCTATTGATCTTAGTACAGGTAGGTACCCCCCAACCCAAGTGAGCTTTGTGACTGCCAGCCCTTTTCTGTTGGGGTACATCGTTATATTCAGGTTTTTACTTCAAATTATTTAATGAAGCATGCTTAATGAGGCTGTTGTATGTTTTATTATACATTAATGTCTTACTGTAGTAACGTCTTACCTGGATTATCCCATATTGTCTTTCCCCATTGGAATTCTGCTTCACTGCCTTTGCTATGAGTAAAACAAGTTTACTTTTCTATTTGACTTTAACTTCCACGAAGTTCTTGCTTCTCACTTGCTTGTTCTGTCCTCTGTATAACTAACAAGGATTCTGAATATAAAGAATTAGCTGCTACTGTGCTACTGCTAAAATCCTGTTTCTATCTTTAAAAGGAAAACAGCTGTCTATATACATACTTGCAAACATACATAATGAGATGATTAGCATTTTTTTCTTACATACTTTTAGAAAAACCTAACATTAGCATGTTATGTTTATACAATGTGTAGTAATAAAGAAGAAATCCAGTAATATAGGATTAGGTATTCAATTTTCTCTCCAACAATTTATACAAATACTCATAATCTTGTTACGACTTAGAGATGCTGATAAATTATTGCATTAGAAAAAAGCTAAAAAGGAAAAAAAATATAGGTTTTATGTTTGTTTATGTGAAATGGAACAAAGGCAAACCCTATGTTTAATTTTCTTTAATTTCATGTGTTCATATGTTTATTATATAATATTTGTTATTATATATTATATTTATAAATGGTTTAACTGTTACATTGCTATGTAACATGCACTATAGTCCTTTTGCATTAATTTCCCAATTATTGAGTATTGTGGTAAGAGATTCTTGCTTAGTGCCTTTGAATTTATGATTGTTTACATCTTGTGATATGATGAGTGAAGATGTTGGAGTGTAGAGGTCTAGGGGAATGTGGCTCACTCACCCTTGATTTAATTTAACATCCCAGCAGTAACACAAATGCATTTTGGTCTTCACCATTCATTTCTTGGATTAGATTTAGCTGCTATGCAGCATGTAAAAGGATTCTTAACCTCTTAATCATCCACATCCCATTGGACAGGAACCTGATGTATGAGCTGACAGTGTTCTTAAGGCACAGTTATGTGCATGCTTTTATTTTATATCTGATATCTCCTACTGCTCTTTATAAGGAGCATTCAGATCACACAAAGTAGACTCCAAATGACAAATAAATTCTAACCAGTTGGCTCACTGGCACTTCTGATTAACCTGATTAATAACTTTTAAAACGTTTATTTTCCTGATAGAATGATTAGCTGCTCCCATGCAGGAACATCTGACCAGATCCATACTACCGTCCCAGCTATGTCCAGCCTTCCATATGATTCCACTGATTTCCCAACCATGTCCCCTAGTTTAAGATTCCGATCCATCCTCACATATTGGGGACAGATCAGAAGTCTGGATTCGTAGTGGGCATAAATCCCCATCACTTGTGTAAGCACCAACCCTGTTGTTGGAATTAAAAATGTATGTAAGGCTGGATCTTGCAAATCCAGATCTGCACAGAAATTGTAGTGCAAATACCAGGCGTTTTATAATCCTAGCGATTGAAAAACGCCTACTTTTTGGAAATCGTTTCACTTTGAGTGCTAAGTGTTTCAAGTATTTGTTTGTAGGATGCACACATTTGAAGTAATAATCATTTATTTCAGGATGTTTTCACATATATTAATAGCTTAAGTTGGACAATTATGATTTATGTCAATGAGATTATATTTATTTCCATAACAGCAAGTTCATAATAGTGTCCATCACTAGTATTATCACAAATGTGAGTCTCTCATAATGTCCATCTACTAGCTATTTATTTTGAATACAGCTGTACAAAATTAGGGCAACGATTTGTGTCTTGTTTTTATTAAATTTTTATTTAGTTTAAGATTTTGTAAGTTTCGTATGTTTCAACAATAAGTCCCCTAACCTTGTATTTCCACTATGAATCATGTTGAATATAACATTTTAACAATAGAACCATTTAGTGCCTACTGTTAAATCATTTTTTTGTCTACCTGATTCACCTAACAAAATCTGAAGTATTGAAAAGCAAATCATACTGTATTCTATGTTAGACTAACTTTACTGCATTTTTTATGCACAAATATGGAATTATTGCAGAGAGTCCTGTTATGGGTGTTCTCTATCCCAGAAAAGACTGTTGATAACAAAAACTAAAGATCATAATAATAAGTTTATAATAATAATGTAAAGCAAATTTGAGTAATTTATTTAGACAAGTTTGATCTTTTGCATCCAATGTATTCTTTTTTTGTACCAGGTGATATATAGCTTTCCTCTGAAATGTTGCTGTTAGGATATTCTATTGTGTTCAGGTCGATCCTCTTTTGTTTATTTTTTTCCTCTCTAGAAACTTTGAGCTCCCCTTTTAAGATACTACCAAGTTCTTCTGGTTGCATGCAAAACCCTCCATACTGTGGGCTCTATTTACTAATTTGAATGTTTCTCTATGAACGATGCTGGACCAGGTTCGCTTTTCTTCACTGTGAGCCTGGCAACTTCGTTCACAGACTTTAGTATTACTAACCCCTTTGGCCAGGTCTCGTGATGATCTCTGAGGTTATCGCAGGACCTTTCACCCAAGCAAACTGTAAATGAAGTCCTGTGCATGTGCAGTGACTCTCATTTGAGAGTCCCAACATAAAAAACACCATAGTGCTGGGTATTGAGATCTGCTGATTCAGTAAATTGAACATCTGGCAAGTCCACACACTGAAAGAAAATAGTTCAGAATGTTCTGTTGATTTGCCTGATTACCTGTGTCAGTGTATGACACAGAAGATCCACCAAACATGTTCAGTACTTCTTCCAAGTCCTGGGTGATGTCACACCTTGAATTTGCTCCTAACCTTCGCAAAATGCAATGCATGTTGTAAGTGCGCATGTACACATAAATCACTTTCATTACAGATCAGGGGCTGGATCCAGACTGAAGTAGGTGCTTGAACTTAGTTTGGGCTAAACAATCGCTAAATAACTACGGCGATGCGGAGCGATTTAGAGTAGCAATTTAAACACGACTTTAGTAAATCTAGCCCTTAGAGTTGAGAGGTGATGTTTCCTATCCCAAGTCTAAATAACAGTGTGATAGTAAAGCTGGTCAGTATCTGTGTGCAGTAAGCAATTCAAAGATATATCCCTGCATGCAGAGAATACACTCCCCCTGAAATCAACATGGTTTAGCCCAGGAGTAACTAATTTCAAGCACTTACTGGACCCTAGACCTAGAGCCTCCAGATCCAGACCTCTGTAATGTATTTCCAATGACAGGGCGGATTGGGGTGGAATGGGAATGTTGCATGCACAAGGTCTGAGGGGAGAGGTATAGTAATTGTAAAGTAAGGGGTTAAGTCAGATTTATGCACTGTCCCCATGTTATGTAAAGATGTGTGGAAATATTAAGGAAGGTTCCTGTGAATGTTAGTCCTCTGTATACTATTTACGATGTCACCACATGGAAATAAGTCTAGATCCTGTCCTATATTATGAACTAATTGTAAATTGATGGTCACTGACACTACTGCAACATCCAAAGAACTTATTATTTACCATTAACCCCCAAAAGCTTTCCTAGTGGTAGAAGATGACATGGGTGATACCCAGCATGCTTTGCATCAGCACTCTGTGCTATGCAGCTGTTAACTTGTAAATGAGTTGTTACAATGGGCTGGCTGGTCTGGTGCCCTGTGCCAGTCCTATATTGAGGTGCGTCATATGCTTTCTCTCCTTTTAGTATAAGCAAAGAGGTTGGGACACCACCCCAGGATAAAATGTGTCAGCCCTAGGTCATAACAAGTACAGGTCACAAAGACTGTAGTTTTCTGTGACCTTGCACCACATATATGGTCCACTTGTCACTTATTTTACAATGTAGTGCATTCCTTTAATAAATATCTATTTTTCTCTGCAATGTTGGTAGATTGGGTATGATGAGGAAGATCACAATGATTATATTCTAATTACAATCTTGACTGGGGAATAGAATTGCTACAAGAATACATAGTGCCTTTTATAACATTTAAAAGTAAAAATACACTTATTAAATGCACGAATATTTTTTCTTGCCAGTGCTGTGCCCCCTGCAATACTTATAAGAATGCTCAGACACAGACAGACAGACACTGAGACACAGTGGAGATGTTGCCTATAGCAACCAATCAGATTCTAGCTCTCATTTTTCTATTACATTCTAGGAAATGTCAGCTACAATCTGATTGGTTACTATGGGCAACCTCTTCACTATTCCCACAGCTTAGTAAATCTGGCCATTAGAGTCATAGGGCCGGGTCCAGAACAACGTCCCTCGGCGGAAATACGTCCGTCAGATGCCGATGACAGTTACTTCACATGCGTAGTAACTATTTTACATATCTTATCGTTTCGTTACGTAGATTTCATATATGCGGTCTTAAAGACCCCATATACGCAATCTACGTAACGATACGTAGATTACGTTAAATAGTTACTACGCCTGTGCCCAGGTTGGAACATTCAGTGACGCACAGACAGACATTTTTCATCACATTGTCGAACTTTAGAGCATAGTACTGTGTACTCCGGAATCTTAAGGTTTCCACATCAGGTGGACATGGCCACAACTTTAGCACTCCAGGGGATAGATTCACTAAGCTGCAGGAATGGAAAAATGGAGATGTTGCCCATAGCAACCAATCAGATTCTACCATGTCTGAACTGCAGACTCTCCTTTCTGGTCCGGGGGTGTTAAAAGTCCTGTGTAAAACATGGGGCCAGATTTTCTAAGCTGCGAGTTTGGAAAAGTGGAGATGTTGCCCATAGCAACCTCTCAGATTCTAGCTGACTTTTTCTAGTATGTAATAGAAAAGTGAGAGCAAGGATCTAATTGGTTGCCATGGGCAACATCTCCATTTTTGCTAACCCACAGCTTAGTAAATCTGGCCCATGGTCTTACAATGTGGCTTTTTTTTTTTAAAGCCCCGGCAATTCACCCTGCAATAACTTGTGTTAGAAAAACCTGGGTTATTGCATTTAGTGATGTGAAAGCTGTATTAGAAAACCTTACATGACTTTATATTGTCACACAGAGCAGACCAGCACAGTCTGCGTCTTTTTTATTTTTTCTCTTCTCCGATTTTTTTTTTATTAGCTACAATCGCTTATAAAAGACGAAAACAAACAATAAAACCTGCAGTCGTTTGCTTCTGCATGTCTCCTCTTCTCCCAATGTAACTTGGAGTTAATTGCAGGAGAACTGCGATGCGCGACCAAAATGTGGCATCAGGAAATAGATACTGCATCTTTAAGCAGAACACAATCAAAAATGAATTACAATAAATCCTATATAATTGCATAGGTCATTCTCTTTAATGAGATTTTATTAACCTGACTGTCAAGCTTTTGAGTCAGGCAGATATTTTATCTTCTTCAACTGATAAAAGTGTCAGCTATAAACCACCATATAAATATTCATAAATCTACACATCTGTGGCAGCCTATCAGCATCATTCTTTTGGACATTAAAAGCATTCTAATTACTTTGTGTCTAGCAGAGCTGAGATGCAGCCAGCTATAGTGTGTGTGTTTGGCAGTCATGATTGCTTTTGTTTCCCATCACAAATAGCAGCGCTCTATGTCTTATATTCATCATTTGTAAAATACGCACCATTGTTTGATTGATAAAAATTGATAAGGGAGAGTGCTCTCCGCATTACAATAAACGTAAATAAATATCAAAGTATGTATTGTGTTTTAATATGTCATTGCTAATGGCTTACTCAAAGGATCATCAATGAAATCTTGCAATGTGACATTATGCATTATATTGTATGGGTGTGGTTTGCCCTGTTTCCAAGGAGGAAGCGGAAACGAATGTTCCTGCCCCCCAAACCCTTATATTAATCCTAACCCTCTTCTTCGACTAACCTAACCCTAACCCTCCCTTTCCTGTAGCCTAACCCTAACCTACCCCTTATACAATCCATCCCATCCACACAGCCTAACCCTAAGTCTCCCCTTCTAGGCTCCATCTCCTCCCCACTGCATAACCCTAAGACTCCCCTTCTATGCTCTATCCCCTCCCCACAGCCTAACCCTAAGACTACCCTTCTAAGCTCTATCCCCTCCTCGCAGCCTAACCCTAGGACTACCCTGCTACACTACATCCCCTCCCCTGCACTAACCTGTCGAAGTTCTGAGAACTATCTGGGCCTGCGGTGGGTCTGTAGCGTAAATTTCTAGTTTCTGACATTTAGAAGCCCACAATTAGCTGTCGACTATGAAATTTTGAAAATGCAATTTTCACTGCGGCGAACAGAACCCATATATTATATATGGTACATAGTTAGATGGTTCATTTACAATGAAGTTAATGTAACAGACACGTATATCTTCTAGGAGTTTGAGCATATATGATCACTGTGTAGATGGTAACGTGGCAATATCCATATGCTGTTTGTTGTCCATGCAGTCTATGGGCCTGATTCAGAGATACGATTTCCACGGCACTTAGGAGCGTATATTTAAGATCCTAGAAAATTCGCAAAACTGCGCATGCGTAGTAATAGTGCAACGCCGTCTACGTAGCGGTTAGGAGCGTAAATTCGCTAAGAGCGTAAGTTTGAATCGCACGCAAGCACTTAAGATCTTAAGTGCTGCGAATCTTTAAGGATTTGCATGGAAATGGGCGGGGGGAGGCAGGGAAATGAGGGAAAGTGGGCGCGGGCTGACACTTAGGATCTTAAATGAACGCTCCCACGTCAGTTAAGATCCCAAATGACAGCGTAGAGTTAGGGCTAGTCAATGGTGGTCTAAGTTTAAGATCCACCGCTGTTTGCAAGGGGAGTGACTGTTTATGCAGTGGGCTGGAACATGGTAAGATCTTACCTAAGGTGCGTATTTTTGCCATCTTTTCGCAATCGCATCTCTGAATCAGCCCCTATGTCCCTAAATCATTTAATACACAATTATGCACATACTAAGTGTCAATCACACTGAAGTATATGTTAAAAGGCAGATATTGCGACTTCTCCCCCAAATTGAATACATTTATATGAGACCCATGAGCATGATGTGACTCTACAATTGTTTCCAACTCTTACTTAGCCTTTGGGAATGTGTGTGTATGAATGGGTGTGGGTCCCCGCTAAGTTTCAAACTGGCTGGGATATCGATTGCTTATGCCTCGATGAGGCATAGCGATCAATCCCCGGAGCACCACACTTGGTGCTCTGATAGGTAAGTCTAAAAAGTAACCCCAACCCTTCCCCTAATTCTGACCCTAACCCTCCCCTTCCATTACCCTGACCCCTAATTCTCCCTTCCCCGCAGCCTAACCCTAACTCTCCTAAGAGCCTTACCTAACCCCCGCAACACTAAAAGTTCCCGGAGAGATGAGTAACGGCAGGTGGGGGGTCCGGTAAAAATTCACCATGCATTAAAAAAAATCTATAATGGCTGCCATTCGAAATAGAGACAGCCGTAAATGAACTTTCGGCTGTCTCTATTTCTAAAGGCAGCCCATCGGAGCAGGGACTCCCACCGGTATGAACGGAGGCAAAGTGTAACAGAGTGATGTCAGTGGCAGTAAAAGTGGCACTGTGTGAAGGAGGCACACATCTGCACTAGAATGAGGCTTATTACCAGGTGTAGTAGATAGTGGCTCCCAGAGGGAGCAGGGATGCACTAGGAGAGAGAGAAAGTCACTAATGTTTATGTATGTGTTTTATTGTGTATATATAAACAACTAATTACAATGGGGTAGATCCAGAACTACGTGTGCCGCACGTTTATTCGCGGAGCGTATTTTTGTGCACGTAAGTTCGCTACATTCCCCTTTGGCACCCCTTGCACGGACGTATTTTGTCAAGATACGCTTCCCAAACCCTACCTTAACTTTTTCCAACGTAACCGCTGTCATACGAACACGTACGTATGGGCTGCACGAATTTACACAGCTAAGCACGCCCATACTGTACACTTTAAATACCACCCCCCGCCTACTTCTGTAATGACCAGCCTCCTTTCCTTTGTCTGCCTCTTGTAATGCCCAGCCTCCGTTGTCTGCCCCTTGTAATATCCAGCCTCCTCTGTCTGCCCCTTGTAATGACCATCCACCTTTCCTTTGTCTGCCCCCTGTAATGACCAGCCTCCTTTCCTTTGTCTGCCTCTTGTAATGCCCAGCCTCCGTTGTCTGCCCCTTGTAATATCCAGCCTCCTCTGTCTGCCCCTTGTAATGACCATCCACCTTTCCTTTGTCTGCCCCCTGTAATGACCAGCCTCCTTTCCTTTGTCTGCCTCTTGTAATGCCCAGCCTCCGTTGTCTGCCCCTTGTAATATCCAGCCTCCTCTGTCTGCCCCTTGTAATGACCATCCACCTTTCCTTTGTCTGCCCCCTGTAATGACCAGCCTCCTTTCCTTTGTCTGCCTCTTGTAATGCCCAGCCTCTGTTGTCTGCCCCTTGTAATATCCAGCCTTCTCTGTCTGCCCCTTGTAATGACCAGCCTCCTCTGTTTGCCCCTTGTAATGACCAGCCTCCTCTGTCTGCCTCTTGTAATGACCAGCCTCCTCTGTCTGCCTCTTGTAATGACCAGCCTCCTCTGTCTGCCTCTTGTAATGACCAGCCTCCTCTGTCTGCCTCTTGTAATGACCAGCCTCCTCTGTCTGCCTCTTGTAATGACCAGCCTCCTCTGTCTGCCTCTTGTAATGACCAGCCTCCTCTGTCTGCCTCTTGTAATGACCAGCCTCCTCTGTCTGCCTCTTGTAATGACCAGCCTCCTCTGTCTGCCTCTTGTAATGACCAGCCTAGGTTCGGTCACTTCTATTCAAAGTAACAGGTTTGGTCCTACAGGGCTCCCGTAGGAGCCCTGTATTACCTGCCTGGCTGTTCTGTTTAAAGCCCTGCCGCATATACTGCGGCATGGGCTTTAAAAAAATAAAAGAGCAACTTTTTCCCGAGAGTTGTGAGGCCAGCGGGACAGTTCCCCGAAAGCGGGACTGTCCCGCTGGAATCGGGACACTTGGGAGGTATGCCATTAAGAGGACACAGCTTTATTGTAATGGGAAGTCCTGCTCACATGCAGTCCTAACCCATCCCCTCTCTCAGAATTGTTATTCTTGTCTGCAAAGGGTGGACTGCAGGGATGAGAGGGAAACAGTGTACCAGTGTTAGGCATTGCTTTTCTACTGGTGTGCCTGGATGGTGAGCCCAATGAATGTAACCTTTGTCTATACAGCTTACTGTAGATTCCACATCATAGTCCAACCACTCACTTCTCTAATACTAACTATACAGTATCCATGAAGACCTCCTTTATCACTCGTGGTAATTGTGTGTATCTTATTGTTGCATGAATGAGAATGGGTGTCTGTCAAAATTGATGTAGGCAGTGCATCCACACCTCGCCGAATGTCAAGGAACACACTTTCTGCTTCTCCCCGTTGCTCTCTACCTCCAGCTTCTTTTCTGTCTGTCTTCTAACCCTACGTCTGTGTTTGTGCAGTGTCAAATGCAGGATTTTGAAAGGGGGGTTTCCAGTGCATACAATACATGTGGAGAATATTAAGGGTCTGGACATGGCACACTACATAAAGTACATGTGTTGATATATTAGGGCACATACTATAATATAGCTGGTTTATATTGGGTTTTGAAATGGAACAATATATACAGTATATAGAATGCTATTCCCAGACCCCTATTATATCCTGTGTATATTGTAGTATGTGCAATACCTAGAGCCATAATATATCCTATTATATTATTGTATTCCTTCTCTTCCCTCTGCTACTATTTCTCTCTCTCTCTCTCTCTCTCTCTCTCACACACACTCTCGCTCTCTCTATCTCTCGCTCTCTCTTTCTCTCTCTTAATCTATATCTAAATCTATCTATCTAGCTATCTAATCTATATATCTAGTTATCTAAGTCTATATATCTATCTAGCTATCTAAATCTATATATCTATCTAAATCCTAAATCTATATATCTATTTTGCATGTTTACAGTCGTGTTTGGAAATGGATTTATTTTAGAGCAAGTAAAAGAGAACCACAAGTACACATACAATGTGTTAATTCTTTTATCTGATTATCATACACAAAGGATGTGGTAGAGTCATTGTATCTGTATTTCCAAGAAAGTAATTTTCAATTTCTTCACAGAACACCAGAACTGACATGTAACTAATCATATCTATGGTAATGTTCTTTCAAAATAGAAGCCACTTGGGATTTTTTTATCCGGCATTGATTTGCAAATACTGTTTAATTCCCAAATGACTGACATGTAAATGGTACTAGCAAAAAATAAGTCTTCTTTTATTTGTTTTAATTTATCTGAAACCTGTGAATTAAATATATTTATCAGTTAGTAAAAGAAGCACGTGTACAGTACGGAGCTGATCCACAGTTCTTTTTTTAGGTGGAAGCGCATGTGCAGAACATGAGCGAGCACAGAAAGTCCTATGCAAGGCTCCCATCTGCATGTGTCCGCTGCCTCGTGCTCTGCACGAGTGCAACAGGGTTCCACAATATTTAAATTAGAAAATGGGTGGTTTAGTGCTTCAGGCACAGTAGCAGCCCGGATTCTCTGCACTTCCTCCTACACTTGCATCAGCTCCAGGGCTGGTTCCAATATTGTTACAGAGATTACTCCTGATTCTGCAGCTGCTCTTTGTACTGTCCAGACTGAAACGATTTAATGTGAAGTTGTTCAGTACTTGACAGTACACTCACCAGAAGGGAGCATCGGGCATCATATTGTTTGAAATTAAACCTGCCTGAAAATCTTTTCAATGATGTTGTGTACTTTGCAATGGTCAGAGTACACACTTAAGCTGGCTATACACTAGAGCGATCAGAAGGACCACCCAATTATCGAGTAATTGGGCAAATAATTGCTGTAGATAAAGTGCAAGATCAATTTTTCAAACGCCAAATAAACGCACCAGAAACGCTCTGGTGATTATTTGGCCTTTTGACATGTTTGATTTAAATAGGAAGCAAGCTCCCGATATTTTAAGGAAACCAATGAGCAAGCTGAATGGCTCCCTATTCTTCAAAGCTGCTGCTGCATATCTACGGACTATACTGCTCTCACAGCTTTGAAGGTATACTTTAAAACTGTCAGAACAGCATAGTATATAGATATACAGCAGCGGTTATTGCAAGGAGTAGTAGAGAGATCAGCCAAAAGCCTAGCTGTGTGTAGCGTGGCTTTGGCTGACCCTTTTTTGTATGTACTACTCCCTGCATTAGATGCTGCTGCATATCTATGTACAATGCTGCTCTGACAGCTTTAAAGGTAAACTAAATATAAACTAAACTAAAAATATACAAAGTTAAAAGATACAAAAATTAAAATGATAAATGATTTAAATTTTGTTTTAATTTTATTTAGTGCTATTTGCCAAAAACATTAGGAAATTTTAAAACAATAGTATAATAAGCATACATTCTTAAATGCTCACAGACACAGAGTATAAACAGTAAAGCTGGCCACACACTAGAGAGATTATCGCTTCCAGCTTGTGGTGGCTGATATTATGGACGATTTTCCCCTAGGGAAAGGTCCCTAATATTGGCGCCACACACAGCAGATGTTGGGAGCGATAATCTGGGAATGAGACCATTCAGCTAGCCTATTGGCTGGCTGCAGTCTCACTCTGATTGGTTGGGACTCCTGTCAATATTGACAGGAGTCCCATTCAGACAGCCTATTGGCTGACTGAACAAAAAACTTGTGAATAAAAAATAAAAAAAAGAAATGTGAGAGGTTAGTGCTGTGTCCTCTCTGTGCAGAACCTCTCACACTGACAGCTGTCAGTGTGAAATGTTCTGCAACTTTCTAAAGGGCTGGCTGACATTAGTGTGTGGCACCTCCTGGCTAGTTTCATTCCCTCCAACATGACCCATTCCATTAGGTACAAAATACTCTGCTCCTCAGTTTCCAACTGTCAGTTACTATGGTAACCATCTTTGTTGAAGAGACAAATAGCTTTTTAAATATCAGTTAAGTCATTTTACCAGGTAAGTGTGACAGTTGGAAGCTCAGGTGCAGAGCGTATAGTACCTACTGGAATGAGTCATATTGGACGGTCTGCAGTTTCCCCGTCTGTCTGACTCAGTCAGATAGATGGGGAAACTGCAGCCAGGAGGTGGAGGTACAAGGTCCGATAATCGGACTTGCCCACACACCACAAGATATCGTTCCCTTGAGATGATAATCAATTGGGAAATCTTTTCAATCAGATTATCGTTCCAGACCCTGTCTGGGACGATAATCTGAGGTTTTACAAATCCGTCTGCACCACTCACTAGAGCGATTATTGGCCAAATTCACGATAATTGTAGGATTAGCACGATAATCACTCTAGTGTGTGGCCAGCTTAAGACCAGAAATAAAGCAGAATAGTTAAACAACTGTGGACTCGGCAACATGCTCTCCAGAGGTTTTGCAACTCATGATAATGTGCATGTAGTTTGAACAGCAGATTTGCACTTACAGGACTGGATTCACAGCTGCATGGGTATAAAGTACGCAAATATACGCACGTACGTCACAAGGCAACACCCATGACACTCCCCTTGCATGGACGGATTTTCGGTGACTTGCGCTTCCATAGGGCAACCTTAACTCTACGTGTGCATTTACGTGCCTAAGTTGCTTACGTACGTGTGTATATTACTAAACGCCCTCAAAGGCCCATTTAATTGCCCCCCCCGCCCACTTTCACGTAACTTCGCACATTCAGAAGACAACCACGCCCCTCCATACGTATGTCATTAAGTGCAATTCAGAAATGCGAGCCTAATGGACTTCTGGCTCGTATTCAGAGTAGCGGACGTATAACATATACTTCCTGTAATTACTGCATGCGCAGTAGTAAAAATCGCTATACACCGGACGTATATTTTATACGTCCGGTATTTTGAATACGGGCCTCCATGCCTAAATCTACGCATGCACAGTTAATCCGATCCTAAAAATACGCACGCAATCAATTAGCAAAATTGTATCTGTGAAACCAGTCCACAATCTGCAAAAACTTTGAATCAGCTTTATTATATGTAAGTATTTATAACGTCATATAAAACCATTTGTCATTTGGAAATGGATAACATTCACCTTGTCCAGACCCTTGCGGACAATTGCTCTAATCACACACTGAAGACCATGGTTGGATGTTGATATTTGGGACTTGGACTGCTTGCTATAATCCTGTTTTCTTCCATATTCCTGTAAAACCACATTCGCCAAAAGCACTAATTAGAACATACAGCATTTAATTTGTAACCTACAATGAGCTCATAGGCTTTCTGGCTTTTAATCAGTTGATTTGATAGAATACAGCAGTGCTCCGCAACCGGTGTGAGGATCCACCACTGCCCACGTTGAACTAGCCCGCCAGGGAGCTGGGGAAATCCCTGATGGGTCCCAGTGCCTGCAGGCTGCACTGCTTATTGCAAGGGGTTTGATACTTTGAACCCCTGCAAAGAGCTAGGTGTTCTGTGCACAGCTTCGCCTTTACCAAATGACGCTAGCGTGACCTAGGGTCGCATCAGCGTCATTCTGCAGAGAGCGCACCGCAGGGGAGAGAGCCAGAGGAAGGAGAACAAGGGTAAGTGTACTGTGTATTTGTAATGGGGATTTGAAGGCTGGACATGGAGGGGGAACAATGGCTGGGTGGGCACACATAAAGAGGGGGCAATAAGGCTGAATGGACACATAAAGAGGTACGATAATGCTATCTAGACACAGAAGGAGGGAGAACTAAAACTGGGTGGACACATAAAGAGGGGCAAGTACACTAAAAGAGGAAAGAGGGGGAAATAAGACTGGTTGGACACAAATAAATGGGGTGATAAAGCTCGCTGGACACAAAAACGGGGCAATAAGGCTGAATGGACACAGAAGGAAGGTTCAGTAAGGATGTTTGGACACACAGGAGGGAGCAATAAAGCTGGGAGAACACACAAAGAGGGGACAATAAGGTTAAATGGACACACAAACAGGGGCAATAATGCTATCTGGACACAAAAGGAAGGGGCAATAAGACTGAAAGGACACAGAAGGGGGCAATATGGCTGTGTTGACACACATAATGAGGGAGCAATAAGGCTGGCTGGACACAAAAAGAGGGGGCTATAAGTCTGACTGAACACAAAAATAGGGGGCAATAAAACTGAATGGATACACAGTAGAGGGGGCAATAAGGCTGCTTGGACACGCAGAAGCAAGGGTCAATAAAGCTGGGTGAACACATACAAAATGGGGGCAATAAGATTGACTGGACACATAAAAGGAAAGGGCAATATAGCTGGTTGGACACACAGGAGGAGGAGGGCACTAAGGCTGACTGGACACAAATAAAAAAGGTGGCAATGAGAATGAGGGGACAATAAGGCTGAATGGACGCAGGAGGGAATATTAAGTTAATATTAGTTAACATAGTAAACATTAGTTATAAGAAAAAAAAGTTATTAGCTGGAATACAGTGAAATACATGTCTGTAGAAATGCACTATGGTGTTTTTCTTCCTTTACTAGATTATGACACAGACATAGACTAGACATAATACATGTATACTGTATAATATACTTACAGGAAACAAACAAGTATAACATACTTTACAGTCTTATGTCCTTTAAGAAACCACAAATAGCGAGAATTAAAAAATACAAATATATGTATTCTTCTTTCCAATAGCCTTTTAAATTGTGCTCCATACAATGTGTTTTACCAGTCTTTGTATACATCTGAAAAAGGATGCTGCTTCTTATTGATTAATTGATTTTTGCATCCATTGTAAAATGTGATCAATAAACTACAGACAGTATAATGGCTGCAGATAACACCCACCTTCTTTCATCAATTTTTTTTGTTTAATAGTGTTTCTAACTCATTTAAATGTAGTAATAGCAAAATGTGAATTCACTCTGCAGTTCTGTACAAAACAAAAACAGTTTTTACAATGACTTATTGCTCTTAACTATATTAGACTAGATCAGGGGTAGGCAACCTTAAACACTCGAAGAGCCATTTGGACCCGTTTCCCCCAGAAAGGAAACCTCGGGAGCCACAAAATGAAGATAACACTGCATATATTGTTATTTTTTTTTTTTTACCTTTATGAAATCAATGAACCTGCTCCTTTTGTGCCCCTTATATGTGTCCAGCCTCCTTTTTTTGCCCCCTTTATATGTATCAGCCTCCATTTGTGCCCCTTTATATATGTATCAGCCTCCTTTGTGCCCCCTTTATATGAATATCAGCCTCCTTTGTGCCCCCTTTATATGTTTATTAGCCTCCTTTAGTGCCCCTTTATATGAATATCAGCCTCCTTTGTGCTCCTTCTATACTATAAACTTTTTTTTAAATTAAAAACTCACTTACCTGTCTTTATCTTCTGCCTCCTGCTTCTGCTCCTTCCTCTGTGACGCGGTGCATTTTTATGGATATACAGGGCTCCTATGGGAGCTGCCTCATAGCGTTATTCAATTAAATAGATTTGGTACTACAGGATTCCTGTAGGAGCCCTGTATAGCCAGTACCATTATGCCTGTCTGTGTCTATGTGACCGCGGCTTGCGGTGGGGGGGCATCGCGACCTAAAGCCCCCTAGGAGGGAGCAGCAGCAGACAGCTGAAAGAGCCGCATGCAGCTCCGAAGCCGCGGGTTGCTGACCCCTGGACTAGATCCTAAGCTTTATTCCCGAAAGCAGATCCTGGGTGTAATCCCCTTATCTGTGTGTGTGTATAAAGGGGAGACCATGCCAATGGCTTGCACAGAGTTCCAAAACCTTCAACCTACGGTTTGGAACTGAGGATCCCATGACCGGCCGAATCCCCGGCCTTACTGAACATTGTGCGGCTGATCCAGAGTTTGAAAATAAGAGAAGAAATTTACAACTAGGCAAAACCATGTTGATTTCAGGGGAAGTCATATTAATTGTGTGATCCTTTCATATTAATTGTGTGTTCTTGTACATATTAGTTGTGTCTTTGCATTGCCTGGATACCTCTTTGCTTTGGCTTACTGCACACAGATACTGACCAGCTTTACTTTTACACTGTTTTTTAGACTTGAGCAGGGAAAAGCCACCTCTTAAGTCTAATACCGTTTGCAGATGAAATATGACTCCCCTGCAATCAACATGGTTTAGCCCAGCTCTCTTATTTTCAATCTCTGGAGCTGGTCCTGTAATACTAAACGCCTCCCATGTATGACTGCAACCCATCAGAAGTGTCATGGTGGAATGCTGAATTGCATCCATTGTGTACTGATTGTGGCGATCAGATGCATGCACAACATACAAAAGTGGACGTTTTCCGATGTAAGCAGTAGAAAACCGCCCAGTTTACGGACGTGCGGATCTGGTCCATTTTTATTAGGATTGTAGCACCTTGGTTCATCCAATACCTGTTACAACCCCAGCATCTACTCTGCACTGAGAACATGGAGAATCAGGGGAACCTGCCAGTAGGGGGCAGGTTTAAGTATTTTCAAAATGTATGTGATAAACCCCTGCTACACCCAAATCTCTGCTACTTTGGGTAATGTTTATAAGATTTTATTTACTAGGTATCATTTTGCAATATGGAAGCATAAATAGTAAATATTCAAAGAAATACTTAGTGATCAAACAGCATAATAGATCAAAGTCATATGCTTCCAGTTTCACCTGTTGATCAATATACAGCCCATGTGATGTGGGGTGACGTGCAGACCACTGTGTTTAGTAATTATGACTGCTTATAAAAATTACTATAATGTATAATAAAGGCAGTGGTAAAGCAGATCATAACTGAGCTTTTCCCCATCGATTTCCATAGCACATAGGGCTCTATTTACTTAAATTTTCAGTTTGATACTTACCTGAACCAGACTCTCTTCTCCTCTCAGTGAGCCTGGCAGCATCGTTCAGAAGATTTACTTGTCCTACGGTGAGGTTCCCCGATGATCTGCTAGATGTTCACAGACATCATAGTATTTTGCATATGGATGCCCGACGCATGCGCTGTGTCTCTCTTTAAGAAAATTTCAAGCCATTAGCATTGAGCAATTTTCACACAGATGCGTTGCCCGGTCAGGCTAGTTATAAACATTTCCTTCTTCTTTTAGTTTTTGTTTTTGTTTCTTTTGTGCACTGGAATACTCAATGTTGTCCCTCGTTAATATGAACACCAATTATATATGTATATATGTGTTGTTATTGCATGGGCGATGGGGAGTGGGTGGCGCCTTCAGTTGAACCGTTCATATGGGAACGACAGCACCAGTGTGTGGGCGAGTGACTCTCGCGGTGGAGCTGTGATGCTACACAGATGCAGGTAAGTAATTACTATATATCTGTGTAGTATATATATTGTATATATGTGGTATTTTTAGAATGTTTGTTTAGTGCTGTATCCATAGAAACATAGAAAGTGACGGCAGATAAGAGCCACATGGCCCATCTAGTCTGCCCATTTGTTTATTGAAAACTATACTGACCCTAGACCCTATTTACCCTCAATTTGGTTTACAATTTAGGATACCCTTATATTTATCCCAAGCATGTTTAAATTGTTCTACTGTATTGGCCTCAACCACCTCAGATGGGAGAATATTCCATTTATCTATCACCCTTTCAGTGAAGTAATTTTTCTGCACATTTCCTTTGAATCTACCACCCTCCAGTTTATATTCATGTCCTCGTGTTCTATTACACCTTTTCTTTTGAATAATGGTACCCTCCTCTAGCTGGTCACAACTCTTGATGTATTTGAAAGCTGCTATCATGTCCCCCCTCTCCCTTCTCTGTTCCAAGCTATACATGTTTAGTTCCTCTTGCCTTTCTTGGTATGATTTGTTACAAAGGTCATGGACCATTTTAGTTGCTCTTCTTTGCACGGTCTCTAATGTATTTATGTCTTTCTGGAGATATGGCCTCCAGAACTGAACGCAGTATTTTAGGTGAGGGCGTACCAATGATTTATAAAGGGGCATCACTACTTCTCTCTTTCTGCTACTAATTCCTCTCCCTATGCAACCAAGCATCTGACTTGCCTTTTTCATTGCTTTGTTACATTGATTGGCTACCTTCAAGTTACTGGAAATAATGACTCCTAGATCCCTTTCCTCCTCGGTAGATTCTAATGTAATGCCATTAAGGAAATATTGAGCCTTTGGGTTTTTGTGCCCCAAGTGCATGATTTTGCATTTTTTGGAATTAAACTGCAGTTGCCACACTCTTGACCATTCCTCCAGTCTACCTAGATCATCCCTCATTTTCTGTACCCCACCTGTCTTGTCTACCCGGTTACATATCTTGGTGTCATCTGCAAAGAGGCATATTTTCCCCATTTTCCTTCATGAAAGAGGCAGGACGCCTCTGAAACATCTGACCTTAAAATTAGTTTTTGCGCATATTGAAAGCCCGGGAGCACCTTACTTTCTAGCTGCTTTAAATATATATATAAAACAAAACATGGCCTGGCACTCTAGCCATAGCCCAGTGACTAATTATGATCTTCTATCTTTAAATTAAAAGTCACAGAATTAGTTACAAATATCTGCAGACGTGTTTAAGCCACCCGCCACTTACAAGGCTTCTCTGTTAGGTGGTCCTAACTCTAAAATTTAGAGTCCCAACTTTGGGTCACATATCAAATATCTTTCTGAACTGAGAGCCCACCCGTTATAGAGATCCTCAAGTCTCCAAAACAGCCACTCTGAGACAGCACCCCCTTGCAGCTGCCATCCCAGACATGCTTTAAAACACAATTCCAAGATAGAGGAGAGAAAAACTTAGCTCTGACAGTAAATCTAACGAAGTGTAAGCTAACATTCAGAAGTACGAGCCCAACGGGGTGCTGCAATGTTTACGTGGATTGCCATTGATACTTCAGCTTTCCATGGCGTTCCATGTTTTGTAAATCTCATCCACTTCATTTCTTTTCTTGAAAACGTGCAATGGTCTTTGTAAACAGAGCCCATGATCTCCTCTCCAAAATGCAAGGTGTTCGCCCAGTGACATGCTTGAAGGAGCAATGCTGTGTGATCTCCTACATAGAGGTCAGCAGATAGAACAGTGATGGGCACCCCAATGATGTTTTGGCTTTAAGAAGTCCACAGATAGAACAGTGATGGGCACCCCAATAATGTGATGGCTGTAAGAAGTCCACAGATAGAACAGTGATGGGCACCCCAATGATGTAATGACTGTAAGAGGTCCATAGATAGAACAGTGATAGGCACCCCAATAATGTGATGGCTGTAAGAAGTCCACAGATAGAACAGTAATGGGCACCCCAATGATGTAATAACTGTAAGAGGTCCACAGATAGAACAGTAATGGGCACCCCAATGATGTGATGGCTGTAAGGCAGAGTGTTATCAAAACTAGGAAACACATTGACATACTACTTTAACAGCAGAATCTAGCTGTCCTTTATCTTTTCCAGGTGCCAGTTAAGCCATATTTTCTTATTTTCTAATGGATTTAACAGTGGTTCAGGGAACTTTTGAAGAAATTTGGAATCTGTTTTTATTCTCCCACTGATTAGGGCCCTTGCTTTGAATGTTTTTTGAAACTTCGAATACTCTCGTCCAGGGGCTCTGAACCAGTGCTATCTTTGCCACTTGTGGTATGTGAACTATCTATCTTATGGTACCCATGGCAACTGGGAAGTGTTATAACGTAACAGCATCCATATGTATTTGTATTTTAACCATGAGTTAAGGCAGAGAGTATATTCAATAAATATGTTAGGGGCTAAATAGCATTTTTTTTTAAATGTATTTGAAATTCATTGCAAAAACGTGTCGGAAATATATAAGGGGAGTGGGTGCGTATCTGTATGATAATATCACAAATATACAAGAAAAAGAAACTTTGATCTGAGAAAATTTGAGAAAATGTTAAGGAGATGATGGACTAGATTCACAGTTAGGAGGGAGTTAGGTGCAACCTTATCCGCACCTAACTCACCCGTCCAACTCCACAATCCGCCCCCCGTTTTTAGGAGCCTAATGACACATAAGAGCGCTATAGGGCTCTGCGTATTTTCCTTATTAAGAAGGAAAATACGCATGAAGGGCTGGATCCAGACTTAAGTAAGTGCTTGAACTTAGTTACTGCTGGGCTAAACCATGTTGATTGCAGGGGAGTCATATTTCATCTGTTGCAAACAGTATTAGAGTTGAGAGGTGATGTTTCCTATCCCAAGTCTAAATAACAGTGTGATAGTAAAGCTGGTCAGTATCTGTGTGCAGTAACCAATGCAAAGAATACAATTAAATTGACTCCCCCTGAAATCAACATGGTTTAGCCCAGGAGTAACTAAGTTCAAGCACTTATTTCAGTCTGGATCCAGCCTGAAGATCCCTTCCCTGCCCCCTCCCGGCTCATTTAAATCTTTCCCCCCACCCACTCTTCTTAAAAATTCCCAGAGGCTGCTGTGGCACGCCTCTTACTTCTAAACAATCTACATGTAGTCTTTAAAGACTGCACGTAGTCAATCTACATACCTAAGTGGTACGTAGATTGCGTAATTAACCTACTATGCATGCGTCGTAGGTTAATTCTCAATTCTACGCACCTAAGAAGTCCAATGTTCTAATAGCCATTCCATAGCTAGGGTGTAGGGAGGCATACAGACAAAGAAAGGATTGATATAATGGAATTGGTCGGTTGCACTTGACCTCATTTCAATAGTGGGTACACATAGTGGAGAATCACTGCTCTAGTCCCACTCTGACAGATGTGTATATTTTATAACTCAGTTATAAAGGAACCTGTGATACTAATTGGTATAAGCAGCTGTAGGGGAGATTTTGCTGGACTCCCTTTAAAAGCAAAAGTTAATAATAAATATATACAGTACTACACAAATGAAAAAAAAATATGTGATCAGTATATAAACAGCAAACCTGAATCAAAATATTTTTAATACTTATCAAATCACACAAAAACAATAAAATAACACATTTAAAAGCTCATATATATTGGGCTATCTTGTGGAAATATATCAGTAAATACCAAGGCCTATAACATGAAAATATCTTGCACCCACTTTATATTGGAACTACAATATTACTGATTGTGAAGGGACCAGAGGTGTAGTACCGGCATGACCTGGAGCAACTGAATAAGTTCCACTATCCTGTATGACTGATTCCTGGAAGGGTGGCCACCCATTCAAAACTCTCACCTCGTGGAAGGAGGGCAAGATATTTTCACGTGTATCTCCCGAGGATCGGGTAATCACTTTCAACTTCTCTCCCTCATAAACCTGGGACTGCAGTATTCCGAGATTCATCTACCCACTGGCGTTTAGAGTTGTTCGTTATATCTGATTACCTCTGATTATTACCATCATCAGCTCGTGGTTAATATAAATTGATCATTTTTTCGGTTGCTTACTTGATCAAAATCTAACTTTTATACCACTGGATATTGGACTGAATAGTTCTTGTTAAAGCCAGGATTATATCTATACCCCTAATCCATTTGATATCCTATTGTTATAGGCTTTGGTATTTACCGATATATAGCCACAAGATAGCCCAATATAT